>JAMLFT010003853.1:0-21004 GCA_026544285.1 Pachyrhizus erosus | reverse complement strand
TTATTATTATTATTATTATTATTATTATTATTATTATTATTATTATTATTATTATTATTATTATTTATAAAAAAAAAAAAACTAAACTACGACAACTGAAAATTGAGGTTTACTCGGATAGAGTCTAGACTCTGCTGTCTGTGTTTATCGTTTCTTTCCTATGACAGACAGCGTAAAGAAAGTGCGTGCGTGTTGTTGAATCCTAGATTTTGGCATGGTGATAGCTCTATCGTTTCCTCTTCAGCGTGGCCATGTTCATGTTGGGACAAGTTTTGGCTCGATAACCCCAACTTGGTCTGAAAAGCGCAGCATGTTCATCCTCGGTATGGGATTCGTGGGGCAATCACTTGCACGCAAACTCCACAACCAAGGATGGTTAGTTACATTACATAACATTCTCTTCCCTTCAATATTTACCTTTTTTATTTCAAACTTTCTCTCATCGGATTATGCTTATTGGTAGGGTCGTGTCTGGGACTTGCACAACCCATGTGAAGAAGCAGCAGCTCCAGGACATGGGGTTTCATGTTCACCTTTTCGATGCAAACCACCCCGAGTAAGTCAAATGCTAATTTTTCCTTCAATTTTTCTTTTTTTTTTTCTTTAAAAAAACACATATTGTTATGTGGGTGTTAATTGGATTAGATGTCCAAATTGAGGACTATGATGGGCATTGTTGATTGTTGTGTATCCTTGATGATCTTTCGCTACACCATAAATAGATACTATGAACACTTAAAATATATAGTTGCTAAGAGGATCTTGTGGTGAATAATATCTTTGAGGATTAGGTCTTTATTCGAGTCAAATCAGGCCATGCGATCCACGTAGCTGATCTAACCTAATGGGATAAGACTTTTGTTTTTGTTGTTTTGCAGTCTGGATATCCTACGACTACTGAAAAATTACACTCACATTCTTGTTTCTGTCCCCCCTCTAGTGGGCATTGGTGATCCGGTATGATTTCACTGTAGGAAATGTTATATGTCACCATTCTGTGTAGATTTTGTAGTTTGAGGATAATCTTTTTCCGCTTCCTTTGCTTAATTTTATTTTATTGATTTATAGATGCTTCGACATGACGAACTTTTAAGAAGTTCGTTAATCAATGGGGATCTTCGGTGGCTTTGTTACCTGTCCTCAACTAGTAAGTCTTAATTGAAATTAATAATGAGTTCAATGTTACAGGTTAGTCATGCACTTAAATGAAAAATTACTGTTTCATGCTTTCTCCTGTTTCTTTTCCTTTGCAAAAGAAAAGGGTTTGTGGCCTGGAGCTGCTGCATTATCTATTAGATACATAAAATGTTCGTACAACACTTTGGCTTTTTGGAGCAGATAACCTTTGAAAGTCTGAAAACCACTTCTTTTCTTGTTTGATCCATGCAAAAACCCTTCCTGCTGGCACTGAATGCATTGCTACTTAGTGCTTGTTGATGATTGAAAGTTCTTCATTCTTATAATAATTATAAACTCAAAGACATTGTTAGCTGCATGTTTTAAACCAGAAGGGGAATGATTATTTATAAGATAATTTTGCTGATGTGCTAATGAAGAATATATTATTGTTATGTACACTTTTTCTGTTAAGTTGATCTTACTGGAATTCAGACTTTGCTTGACATGTTGCTGATTTAATCTGTAGTCATAAGGTCAACTAGTTGTTCCAAAAGCAAAAATATTTTGACCTTTTATTGAGGGAATTGACCTAAGGTTTGTAAGATTCCTTTAAAGCTAGTAGGAAAGATTTCATTTTAATAAAAATAGTAATGAATATAGTAAACATTAAAGAAGTTAGCATGAATTAGCATATGTATACTGTCATAGGATTCAATTCAAACATTTAGTTGCCACACTGGTTGTTAGCTCATATACTTAAGGCTTTCTAGAACTAGGTTTGCCCCATTACAAGCCATGTCTGCTGCTGCTTTGACATATTTTTCTAATGCATTCAGATTCAAATATGATGACAGAGACACTTTCTGCCTTGCAGGTGTCTATGGAGACTGTGATGGTGAATTAGTGGATGAGGAGTAAGACAGTGCAACTAAATAAATCACTTGCCTTCCAAAATTTCTGAAACTTCTCTGTTAGTTGGCCCTTACTGTGTGCATCATGCTGTGACAGTTATCCAACAAACCCAGAAAGTGAATTGGCTAAATTAAGGTTAACTTCTGAAGAAGGTTGGTCAAATTTGGCTCACAATCTTGGGATCTCACGGCTTTTATTTCGACTAGGAGGTATCTATGGCCATGGTAGAAGGTACTTACCTTTTGTCATTGTAATTTATTTTTCAAGTAATGTTTCTATCTAGAATCTGCAAAACCCTACCAAATTTTTGTTCGCGTTGGATGCCATGATAGTCAATTCAATAAGTGTCAAATGAGATTTAGACTTGCATCCTGAATTTAAATTATAAGTTTGGGTTTATGTTTACGTGGCAGATTGCTCTATCACTTACCTGTTAATTTAGCATATATATGAGGAGAAATTAATTTATTTCAAGAATAATTCTAAGATAATTACTTTTTATCCTTACCATTTGTGTTTTTGAAATTTAATGGTTCTTAATCAAGTTTTCAATAAAAAAAATGAAGATGGAAAATAATTCTAAAAGGAGTTACTTTTGGAGTAACTTGATTCTTCTTGTACATGTGTATATATACATATATTCTTTTGGCCTGAGCATATCTTTTGTTTTAGTGCTGTTGATACTATAATCAAGCGGAAGCCGATGTCAGAAGGTCAGAAGAGGAGAAAACACCGAAAATATACTTCCAGAGTACATGTTGAGGACATCTGTCAGGCACTTATGGCTACTCTTTATGCAACTCCCCCCAGGTGAATTTTCAGTATAATTTACTGGTACATTTATTACCTTTCCTTGTGAAATGTTTCTAAACTAACTAGACTCTAAAATTTCCAAGAGTAAAGCAAACTGGCAGGATTATCAAACAATATATTCTATCGTTCTAGTCCTGCTCATGTTTAGTCTACAGTAGTGGAAAGTTACGACAGTTACCATGAACTGCCTACGTGGCTGAAGAAACACAAATCTTGAATTTTAGATTTATTTCAATGCCTACGTGATGTGTATTTACTGTTGCAATTTCAGAAAACAAAATTGTTCAATATAAAACAGAAGAAGTGTTTGCATTCTCAAAATGCATCTAAAATATTTATCTAAATAAAGCAACAACTGTTGTAAATAGACGTTATGAAAGCATTGACTGAGGCTGTTTATCTAACAAGAACAGACCTTAAGCTGGAGATTTATTAGAATTTCTTCATCATGAACATACAAACCATACCAATTACGGTTACAGTATTGAAAATACACAAGTCATACCGGAATTTATTGACAGTATTGTCTAAGTATTGGTTCTGTATGCTAGTTAATGTTTTAAAAAACTGTTTGCTGCCATGATTCCTGCTACTATGTCAATGTATTTGCTAGCTGCATCTGTTCAATATTTTCTACAATATTGGGATGAAATCATGACTGTGACTGTGATCACGATCACAACTTAAAATTCTAGTTAAAATTTCCTATCTTGTTAATTGTTCTTCGACTAATTCTATCGACCCTAATAAGAATAAATTGGGCAAGAGCAATTCTTAGGGAGCATTTAGTGCTATGAGCATAACCAGTCAAAAATTTGGGATGTATTAAAACAGTGATAAAGTATGTACTGAATTTATCTCAATGTTGAGTTTTTCTTATTGATTCTATACTCACACTTTCAGGGAAGTTTACAATATCGTTGATGATGACCCTGCACCTAGGGAAGAAGTATTTGAATATGCAATGGAATTGGTGGAGAAAAAGTGGCCAGGGTTGAATTTACAGTGTGTGGAACAGAGCCTAAAAGAGTGGTCAGATGTAAATCCAAGGGGTGAGAAGCGAGTGTGTAATGCCCGAATGAAGAGTGAACTTGGGGTGCAACTACTTTACCCTGATTACAAATCAGGACTGAAGAGTATAATTGACCAAATTCAGTGTCCATTCTAGCGTCACTGATCAATACCTTATTCGTGTGTCATCATTATTCATATTACTTCATCTTTGCATCTATATGAGGGTAAATTCTATCGCAGAACTTCATATTTAATATATATTTTATATTACTTCATATATCACATATAACATATAATCATCTTTTCTTATTCGAATAAGATTACTTCTAACAAAAGATACGTGTGGTTTATGTAAAGCCAAAACTTTGGCTAAAGGGGATTAAAAACAAAAAAAACTTGTCTTGTAAAAAAAAATGCATAAAATTGACTTAAGGGAGGTAAAACATAACTAACACGACTTAGTAAAATAAATATAAAATTCCACGTGTATAACATGCAAGAAATTTAATATGTAACTACTATTTTCTTAAGAATAAAAATGTGTAGTTGTAGTACAAAAATAGAATATATTTCAAGGTGGCTACAAAATCTTTATAATCATTTATATAAATTCTACGTATTGATCGATTAAGGTAAAAAGAGAAGGAAAGGAAAGCTAGAAAAGTAAACATGTCAATTTTTTATTTTTTTTTACCTGTTGGTTCTTGTACTAATAAGGGAAGAAAGAAACTTTAGTGGGCCCTACCATAAATTTATATCAACCTAAATTGGATAGAAAATAATACAAAGAAACAATTTTGTTGTAAAAGACTAAAATAATATTAATTTTTTTTAATCATGATTCTTTTTCTCAAGGTATTTATGCCTTTTTAGGGATAAATTTTTCTTGTATTTTATTTTTATATATTTAAAACTTTATTTTTTTTAATTTTTTCTCTCTTAAAAAATTATTATTTTCGTTCTTATTTATAAAACTCAATTATCTAATTCATCAAGATTAATAAAAAGTAATTAATTTAGTTGAACAATAAATTTTTTAAAATTTATATACTTATTTAAAATTATAATTGTCATTAATGATTTTTTATTCTAAATTTATATCAATGTAATATCTTTATTATTTAATTAAATATATTTTAATTTTAAAACAATTAATGTATGCGATAGTATAAATTAAATTTTATATAAAAAATAAATAATTTAAAAAAAATTGGTCTTATAAATAATAACAGATATACTATATCACATTTAAAATCTTACAAAACTTATCAAACACCTTAAAAAATTATTAATCCTGCAAAACACACACATACATGCATGTCCGCACCCACCCACTAATATATATTTGGAAAAATAAATAAAATGTAATCACACATATATACATGTGTGTGTGAAAAACCAAATAAAATGTAAACAGGTGAATAAGGAGCTAATTATGTTCTACTTAAAAAATATTAAATTTTTTAATCATGAAAATTTTAATTTACATTACTTCATATATCACACAGAAACTAATATAACATACTACAATTATTATACATTTTATATATGTTTTCCTTAGTTATCTTTGTTTGGATTATTAAGCTTGTTTCCATGAATTATATATTTTGGTTAAATATCAATTTATTTTTTAAAACATAGATTTTTTTTTAGTTTTGATTTTTTAAAATAAATTTTTTATTTTAATTTTTAAGGATTTTTTTGTTTTAATATTTATTATCAAATAATAATATTAAATAATATTATAATAGTTACTTTGACAATCCAATAACTTAATACATCTTCAAAGAGTCAGAATAGTCAGATATAATTTTTTTTTCAGAAATTATGATTTTAAACTCATTTGTTTAAAACAATTAATGATGTCAAACTAGTTAATGAAAAGTTAAAAAATATAATTTAACAAAAAAATTACACATTAATTGTGACTATCATGTTAAAATTCTTAATAATGAGATGAGTCATTAAGTTGTTAACATATTTCTACTTTATTATTTAAAGAATAAATATTATTATAAAAAATAGTTAATAACAAAGACTAAAATTAATTTTTTTAAAGGATCAAAACAAAAAATTATTCTAAAGAACAAAAATTTAAAAGACCTTATTTTTTAGAGATTAAATTTATATTTAAACTTTTTTTTTCATGTATTGTAACATAGTAATTTCTAGTAGTGCAAGGATTTTTTAATTAATTTAATTGATATACACTACAGTACAAAAAATTTAAATTATCAGTCAATCATAATTTATGGTATTATTAACTTTTAAGGTGGTTAGAATAAGATTCTAACTTTTTAAAGATGTGAAATTTTATGATTGATTAACGGTGACACATAATTACATATCAATTAAATGTTTTCAATTGTTAAATGTAAAATATATGATGTAAATAATTTCTTGTGTATAAAAATTTATATATGTAATATTATGACTTTTTTAATTCAAGATGAAACATTTAGACATTTTTTATATATAAAAAAGTATCCATAAAAAATGTCTAGACAATTACTAACAAATGTTATTAATTTACAATCGCATTTCTTTTTTTAAATAAATATATTTTAATCAAATAAAATAATTTTATTAATATAATTAGTACAACTAATAAATTTCTTATTACGTGTGTACAAATTAATTGATAAATAATTTGAGAGAAGGTGATGGACAACAAAAGGTGTTTGGACAACTTCAATAATGAAGTTTATGATTTTTTTTAAGCTTGAGATATTTTTCAACCAAAAACTAGATACTAATTTTTTAAAATATTAAAATTTATTTAAAAAATTAATCTCTAATATATAATTATTCTTAAACATGAATTTAAAAAATCAAATTCTTATCATATGTAAAGAGATATGATTATTTACTAAACCCGTCAAAATTATAATAATGATAATTTAACACATGTAGTATGGGATGCGTTCCCGATATTACTTAGCTGTGTTGTTCATTTATCTTTTTAATTTTAAAGAAAGCTGTCGATGAATCAAACTTAAAATAACCTCCAATGCATTGAAAACACAATAGTAAAATGAAGAAGAAAAACTCGTAAAACACTACTCCTAACTGAATATTATTAAACTATTTTTAGCTATATTTTATTTTATTCTTAATTATTTTAAATACAAAGCCAACTAAAAATCTTTTCAAAGAATTGAAACAAAAATAAATTTAAAATTGATTTTTCCTTAACACTTTATATTAAACTTATTTTATATAATAAATTAGATCAATAATTAATTATACATATAATCAAGCATCAAAATAATATTTTTTTAATTTAAACACTGCCGTTTTTAAGTATAAAACGACACATTATAAGCATATTCATGGTTTGTAACGCAATGATTAGTATGTTTTTCCTTCCATGAAATTCTCTCCCCCTTCTCGCCATACCAAAAAAAACAAAAGAACCACCAGCACTTATACTTAACTTTGAAACATCATATTTGAGCCAACATTAATCAATTACAACCATCCGGTGATCCTGTATGACAAATGACAATCTTCAGATTCGCCTTGTTCTCTTAAGGGCATCATAAGTAGCTCCTTCCACTTTTTGCAATGTTAATTTATATTCATTGAAAATATAAATACATGAGTTAAAACACATTTTAAGTTCCCGGCGTATGATTGTTAAGCCTTATTTTGCTGAGCGCAGAAATCTGCAGCAGGTAGAAGCAGTCTGCCTGTGTTTCCATAAAACAAGTGAAGCATAAGCATCTTCATAAATATGTATTTGTTTCCTCCTGCCTCCTTGTGCTCGTCACTGCTTTGACTCAGCATCATTTGCCAAGTGACGTTTATATTCATACAATTCATGTGACCCACATCAACCTGACTCGAATTTCTGGTCAAAAGTCAAAATTAATTGATTTAAATAAAGCTTGACTAAATAGAAAATATTAAATTCTAAATTGATGGTGTTATTACTACTATAATTAGAGAATGGTTGACTCTTACAGCAAATGGAACTCAATCTTTACGATATCTTGCCCAAAAGCCTTTTTTCCTGGCAGAATCATTCTCAGACAGGGATCGGCTCCACTTGGACCCAAGTGAAAAGTGCCGCCTCAAGAATGGCTTTCCAAATGAGCTCCTTGCACTGGAGCTAGGTTCCATTTTTGACACTTTTCCTCCCAAGTTGATATCTTTTTGGCGATCAAAAACATCAAAACCACCATCAAGGTAGCTATCAACTACACGGTTTCTGGATATCTTGTGGTTCTTGGCCTTTATCTCTGATTCAGTCCGAACACCTTTTCTGGACAACTTTGACAAGTGCTTATCTCCAACCATACAAATTGGACAAGCTGGATCATACCTATCTGTCTCTGGTGTCATAGCCTCTAAACAATCTGCATGATATGCATGACCACAGACCAGTACAGCAACAACTGAGAGATCGCTGTTGGCAATAAACTTCTGGTTGCTCCATGTAGATCTCTCAGTCAATAGCTTTGAGCAAGCCCCACAAGATTGTAGTTCCATGGAGGGAGAATACGAGAACCTACTACTGGATCCACTTATCTTGTGACGACCAGAGCCGAAACACTCACTATCGAAAGACCACCTTTCCCTTTGGGATGATGCAACCAGCTCAGAGAAGGTGCGCATGGACCAGCCATCAGATGATCCGCATAGGGATCCAGCTGCCATTTCATTGCTACAAGTAGAGAGAACAAATGATGGCCTTCCTTCAGAAATTGAGTTGTCAGGCGATTTCAGACCCATGATTCGACTATCAGAAATCTGTCTCAACAGAGGGTGTGCTGGAGATCGATGTGCCCATCTTGTCGGGGTAGAGTTGGGATGATGGTGATAATTGTGGTTAGGCAAAGGATCAGCTGTAGGCGTTGAGAAGACTGATGGTATTGAGAAAGAAAGATTTGGTACTGAAGATTCCGCTGGATTCTTCACCTAAAGAAACACAGATAAGTGTGAGCCCAGTACAAAGGTAGAAAGCCTAAAAATCAGATTATGCACCACAAAGTTCATGGTTCCAATTCAGTTGCTCAAAACTAACCACTGTAGAAAAATTGCTTGACATGGACAGATCTGCAACAAGCACATAGAGGAAGAAGAAAGAAAAATCAATGCCATACAAAGAAACAACAACCAATGAACCAAAGTGTATAAAAGAGAGCATCAGGAACTGAATGTCAATAACAATATCTGAGACCATTCAACATAACAAACTGAGTTTGAAAACCTTACACTAGATGGGAAAACAGCAAAAGATAAGTCAGTGAATAAGATATAAAGAAGACACATGTGTAAGATAAAGATCCCTTGCAATTACTGTTTTCTCTTTTATCCCCCTGCTCTCTTGTTCTATTCATACCTAATTTTGATTATTTCTTGTTTTTATAGAATGATAGAATGTAGTTTTCTATAGTCAGAAAAATAAATGAAATTTTCATCGATCTTCAAAACAAAATAAAAAATTGTATAGAGATAAAAGATAGGATATAGGAAAAAGCAAAAAGAAAAGCCACTAAATGAAGTAATTGGACTTATAAATAGATTACCCCCAGTAAGGTTTTTTTATTTCATGTTCTTATTATTTTTTATTTTATTATCATTTTAAGAACGCAACAGCAAAAATTTTCTTTTTCCAATATATATAAATCCCACTACCACCTATTGTCTCAGAAACTTATTTACTTATATTGATTGTGTTGCATTGTTTGGCCTATTTGCATTCATTCTCGTAGCCTATGAGTAGATGTGTAGGATTTTCATTTTTGGACAAGCATACTCAAAGGGCTTCACTATCAAGCTTGACTACTAGTAACAGAGGAGTATTTCTCATGAGATAATTGCTCCATATCCACACAAAATGAGAGTGTATTTCAGCGGTTGTTTTATAGTTGTTGTATCCACTTTTATGTAACGAAAAGTAAGAATCAAACATCCACAAGAAGGGGGTGGAAGAGGCATAAATGCTTTAAATAAGACCCGTCAAAGATTATGCTTGTGATAAACAACAAAAGAATAATAGAGTTCAGGGTTTAGCATTTACCAGAAGATGGGGTCATCAGATTTGCAACCAATGCCTCATCAACAGGGGACTTCAGAGAAATAGGAGTTACAGAATTCTCCAGGACACTTCCCCCATCAGATAAATTACCTCTTTCGGAACTTAATGAACCTTTTAACTCCATGCTGACATTTCTACTGTCCACATGAGATGTGTGATAGGATGGATTCTCAATTTCACTGGTAACACGCCCACGACTATCCCATTGAAAGCTCCACGATGGTGAACACACAACATCTCTATGCAAACTTTCACCTCCAGTTCTGTTAGGAAGATTAGGATCCTTTGCAGCAACACAACAAGCCGATCCCATGATAACTACAGACAAACTTAACAGTCAATCTAAATTATATGCACAAAAACTAATTACACTGTACTTTACAGACAAATTCAAGTCTTGCAGCTGAATTTTTTAAAGAAAAAGAAATCCAATAGTGTACCCAAATAGCACAATAGAAAACTCAAACGCCACCTCAATTTCTAGCCAGAAACCGTAACCCTACTTGCTCCTGACAAATAAACAAAAAGGAAAGATCATTAAACTGAGATTCCAAGGCAACATGTCTTAAGAACCTTCCACAAATCAAAAGCACAGACAAAGAAAGAACTCTAAACTGAGATTCAAGGCAACATGTCTTAAAAACTCTAAATTTCGGATTTCTAATGCTCTAACAAATCTAGTTCAGCGAACATTCCATCATAATAATCAATCATAAAGAAGAGTTTCTATTAATTGCATCCACCAAATAGAAATTAAATAAATAAATAAAAAAAACTCCAAACGACCATCGCTGTGCTTTAACCGTGAACACAAGGATTAGGCTTCTAAAAATAAAAGAAAAAAAAAACAGAATAACAATTAAATCTATTCTATAAGTATGACAAACTACTCAATCATCTTGCAGCTTGATTCGAAACTAGTTCAAGAAAAAGATTTCCATATAAGCAACGCGATGGACTAATTACCGCACACAAACACCGTCATTATTAACAGTTCAAAGCGTAAATCAAAAGGCAATACTGAGAAATAATAAGCTAACTCGGTTCCATTTTTCTTACGACTTCCAAAATCTCTGAAACTCACAAAAACAACAAAAACATTAATCGTCTCTACATCTGTTTCTCCGTTAATTGTTTTGTCTCGAATCTCGAGGGAATTTCTAGGGTTTCGAAACATTCAAAAGACTAAAAGAGTTGACGCATACGATTAACGAAACAGAGAAATGGAAGAAGCATGCGCGAATCTTACTAGGAAACTAGAAACTGAGAGGAAAGAGGGAAAATAATTCAGCACTGGTCATCGTCTCGCTGATTAACACACAAACGGAAAGGGACGGCGCTTTATATAACTTGGCCGCGTCCGTTTCACAGTTAAAGCGTCGCGTCGCGGAAGCACAAACCGTTATGACGGCGTTAGGGTAGAGGTTGTTGGAAACGGAAATGGTGCCTCTGTTTCTATTCCATGAGTGTGACTCACTGCATCTCCTTTTTTTTTTCTTTTTTCTTCTGCAAACTTCTGTTTCTATCTTTGCCTTTTCCTCTTTCCACCTCTCTTCTCGGCGTTGCTTGCTATCTAATAATTACTTTTTTATACGAAAATAAAAAATAAAAAATTGCACGTTGAATATTATAACTTACAATAAGCCGTGGATGAGAATTTGATGCTTTAGTTTCCACCACGTGGACCGCACTATAAGCTCACATGGATTAATTTCATTTCATTCATTTGATGAAGATCCATGGTTGGAAGGGTGGTGGTCAATTTATGCTATGGTCTGAGTACGACTATGACCATTTATACGACTTCAAACAACTTCAACTTGATATTTTGTGTGCATTTGTTCAGAAACAATGCTTTTAATTATGGACCACGCACGCCAATGAAGATGACTTGACCTTTCGTTAAATTAATTCGCCAACCTCACTTTGGTTACTCCTTCCTTCACCTTTTCTTTTCACAAGTCAATGAGATCGAATTATGAAGGTTGGCTGTGTTCAAATTGCAATTTGCACTTACTATAAGGGTTTGACTTTTATTTTATTTACAGTTGTTAAGCATTATATTAGATAACTAAGGACTAAAAAGTATAATATATATATTAGAAAGTGTAGAATTTAATGTCATTTAGTACAAGTCAATGACATAAAGTTACCAAGGTGGGTAAACTCAACTTTCAATTTGCAATAACTATCATATTAAACATTACATAAATGTGGGCTAAAAAATTAAAAAAAATTATTGAAAAGTAAAATCTTTAATATTATTAAAAAAATTAATTAATATTCTTAGAGTTCATTTGATTCATTTAAATATATACAATAAGATAACATAAAATAAAAATTATTCTATATTTAATTTATAAAATTATTATAAAACATAACAAAAGATGACATAATAAAATATACAAATTGTTACTCCTAAATTAGGGTTAAATTTTTTGTTTTATGTAATAAAATTAAAAAAGATAAAACTTTCTTTAATATTTTCACGTGTCTTCTTTCTATTTACTTGTTATTTTTTTATTTTTTTTCTTTATTATTTGAAATTTTAATTGCGATTTCACGTTTTAAATACGAATTTTCACAATAGATGTGCCTTTACATTTATTAGAGTTATGTAATTTTTTTAAAAATTTATTATATAATTAAAACCTTATTTCTATTTATTTTTTATTTTGGGATGATCAAATGAGAAAAATAACAAATAACAAAAGTTTTGACATGAGATGTTGATCATCATCATTGAAATTCATATTAGAAAAAAACTCAAATTGACTTATCATTTTTAAGACAAATCTTACTTTGGTCTTGCTGTAACAAATTTGAGATGATTGTAAAGGAAAATAACATACAAACAAGATACTCACATAACATGTTGAATATCGTTATTGAAATCCTGCTAAAACGAAAATCCAAAATGTGAGAAGACAATATTGTTATGATAAATTAATAAAGACATTTAAATAAAATTTATATTATTATATACGTGTTCTACGTGATCAATCAAATATGATACAAAACAAAAAGTTATTATGTGATTTGAGTAATTATTTTGACTTATTCTTTTTGTATTATATTATAATGTATATCAAACAGACTCTGAGGTATTAAATGAAAATTTAATAATAAAAATGTTTTATTATAAATTATATTTAAAATATATGAGAAATCATAGTAAAATATATTACAATATTTTTTTTAAAAGTCTTGGTATTTACATTTAAAGATAATGTATAATTATTTTTAAAAAAGTATTAACTATGCAAATTATAATGATAAAATAATGATCTTTTGATAATAAAAAATCCTTATAAAAATAATTATAATGAAATAAAAAAATATTTAAGTAAAATATTAATAAATACAGATATCATTAAATAAATCATGAAAAATCATGCTTTCTTTTCTATATATATATATATAATTAAAATAAATTAAAAACTTAAAAAAGATGTATAATATGAAACACATAAAATAATTTATAACTATTATAATGACAATACTTAATTTTTATCTAAATATTTTTGTAACATTTTTGTCCCTTAACTGACATTATAAGATATATGACGTTATGTTTTAACTATCAAGAAAAGGAAGAAGAAGAAAAAGAAACCCATCCCACTAACCACATAAATTTTAATTTCAAAATAATTGTATCTTTCATTTCCTATTAAACCTTTTTCAGTAAACTGCATATACGAAGCTTATTTCCCCTGATAAAATTAATCTATTTTTAATTATTTAATCTTGTCCTATCTATCATAAATTTTAATAAAAAATTTAAATACCTCAAATTTTTTATATAAAACTAAATTATAGTATTTTTTTTTCTAATTATAAGAAGTATATAATATTTTTAAATATATAATTGTTAGTTTTTTATATACATTTAATTTATTATAAATTTATTAATAAAATATCATTCATTTAAACATATTTGTTGAGTTATAAACAATAGTATAACTATTTTTATTGAATGAAAAAATTATTTTTGAAATTATGATTTATGAATAGTATTATTATGTTTAATTATCATTTAAATTAATTAATTTTATAAATAATTTTAAAATAAAATTTAAAATTATGATTATATTAATTAAAATTAACTAATTTAATATTTTTATTGGTTTTAATAATTAAATATTTATTTTTTATATTTAAGACTGAAGACAATATTTATTAATTTAGTAATTTTTTATCCATTATCATAAAACCGTTTTATGCACAGGGAAGTTTTATTAATTGTACATTTATGTATTTTGTTCTTAAAGTCGCTGTTGAATTCAGGAGCATGTCTGCTTAAAATGCAACAAAATCTCTTTCTCTATTAAAAAGGGCATTTATTGTAAAAACAAAAGCTTTAAAATGATTTATTAACTCTACAGCTCTTCTTGTGTTTGGGTACATTAATAACAGTACAACCTGCTCCTGCATTATACATGTCTTTAACAAATAAAAACATTAGTATACAAAAAATTGCTGTGATTTATGACGTCACAAAGGTGTTTTCTATACTTCCTTCCTGTCTTTGATTTAATCTTTTTCTTCAGAATATTAATTGAACTAAACATTGAAATAAAAATATATTGTTCACTTTACATTTCCATCTAGTTTCAAACTTCTAATTTATCTACTTTTATAGGTAACATTCATTTTGTAAAATACTTCAGTTTTTTCAATGGACCTCGGCTTATTTCTTTAGTTATTATCTTACGTGAAAATAAAATAAAATAAAATAAAAAGAAGAAAAAAAGCGAAATAAGACACATGTCTCATCCAACTGTCCACCAAAACCTTGTACATAATAAAACTTTTATTGTAGAAGACAGTGAGAGTCTAATATTAAGATTTTTTTGTTTGTGTTTATATTTTAAATATTTTTTAATTAAAAACATGTGAAAATGATTTAATGATTATATATATAAACTTGTCAGAAAAAAAAACAATAATTTACTAATTTGAAATTGAAAAATAATATTTTCTTAAAATAATTGTTTTATAACATATCTTCTTTAAATGGATCACAAATACAAAAACAATAACTTGTTTTTAGTAAACAAAATTAAAAACAGTAATTATATAGAATGGGGAAATCATAATAAAAAAAAATAGAATGGGGAAAGGCTCATAGATCCAAGGTTTTTGCAAAGCCCAAACTAGAAGAAGTTTGTTTTAGCCTGAAACTTATGATTGCAATTTGGGCCACAATCTTTTTGGGGGAACTCAATCCAAACTATTCGAGCTGGGTTGTCTCTGTCAAACAAGTTAGGTATTCATATTAGGATGATGTCGATGAAATACTGCACGATATTAAATTCTCATAGTCATATATAACTTGAGTTCCTTAAGAATATTGTCTGGAATATTCCTGATAATGTGAATAAAGAATATTTTGTTAACAGTGGCAAAATTTATTTTAATGATTTCTACTCTTCGAAAAGAATTAGCCTACAAATATCAGTTGATGAATATCTTTATTTCAAACCAAAAAAAGAAAAATCTCACATTCGTAAATTCACTAAAATACATGTTAAATTTATTTATAACGAATCTTTTCTTTGTTTTGGTAAAATTAACTACGCAAAATCAACAATTTTTTACCATAATAGTAGTAATTTTATATCTTTTCAAAGATTCATATTTTATTTGCAGTAGAAGCTCAAGCATCTATTACAACTATCGATGCATGTTTAAAATAAGGAAATCCGCCGTATAAATATAAGCACATATTTAATAAACATATATACATTTTGTTTCTATTGAATTCAGGACATGAGAGAGTGAGATAGAGAATATAGTTTAATAATTAATACAAATACACGGCAATATCTGTTGTCAATTTGCCACTCTCGGGTGTCTATTAATAGTCTTATTCAAATCCAGATATTTTTATTTATTTAAAATATCATCCCCTCCTTTGTTAATCAAACTAATAATTAAGCAAAAAATGATAATTAAAAAGTGTTAATAATTGACACTCTCAAGTACAGGTTGCGTCATAAAACTGTAATAAGCTTTTTTACTTTTTGGTCTGGAAGAATTTTTGTATTAATTTTGCATTTCTCTTTATTTCTCATCAGTGCTATTCAAACACATGCTAGATCATCGTATCCATCACTTTGTCACTTTAGTTTTATCAAAAGGCAATTAAGAATGAGACTTAAAGTTCACGATCTATGAAAACAACTATGACAAGTACCTTTATGGGGGCAAGAACCAATACCATTTTACATTTATAAAAGCACACCCATGACATGCACATCATATCATATTAATATATAAAAAAGAAAAAGGAAAAAAGAAAAAAAAGCAGAAAATGCACTTACACAGTTACACTTCACCGACATCCATTTTTCCCAAACATTGGACAGTGGCGAGTAGCATGCCACTCTGGTGACCTGACCTTACAACAGAACTATGCCAATGCCACTAGGAGAATTGATTCCATTATTTAATCATATGTAGTAAGCAAGTTCGGACACTCTAATAATATCTTAATAAACATTGCCTCACCCTAGCTCCCACTAATATTTACCCTCACACATTAATGATTCCACCGTGACGCAACTCCCAACAGAACTCTAGTACAATCTTAACATTTCAGATCCAATCTTCAAAACTGAAACATGTTGTCAGCAGTGACCACAATTGGTTGGTTAAGATAGGCCATGTGCATGGGATTCATGAAATTATTATAATTGTTATGATTATTATTATGATCTGCACTTGAGAGACAGAAATTGGTTTGGTAGACCCCGGTAGTTGTTGTTGTGTTGATGAGATCGATGATATCATTGAGTGATTGTAGGCTTTGGGTAAGTTCACTCTTTTGGGCCCTCAGAATGGAATTTTCAGCCTCAACCTTGAGACAGTGCTGTGTGGTGATGTTCACTTTCATGAGGGTTAGGCGTTTTTGCTTTTTGAGGTGCTCAACTTGTGCAACGAGATCATCCAAGTGCTTCTGCTTTCGCAACCGGGATCTTCTGGCTGATTCACGATTAGACTGCTTTCTCTTCCTTTTTCTTTGTTCCATCAGAAGCTGCAAATCCTCCTCAGAGCCAGAGCTCTGAAGGAATTTTGTGGACATGCTCGATGTTCCACTGGATGAGGCCATGACATATAGATATATAATTTACAATTACACCAAAGAGAGTACTAGGATTACTAATATAAAAGCAAGACCCCCAGGAAGAGAAATTATTTTAATCTGGCTAATATAGATAGTAATTACTAAGATATAATAATATAAAAGGGAAGTGGTGTTGGGAAAATTAATTATGAGAAAACATAGAACCAGTAGAGGAAGACAACAGAGAAAGATTGAACTAAGTGGGTCCTGCGTCTGAGGGAGGAATTGATCATAAACCCTGAACGAAGGATTTCACTGAGGACTGGAGACATGAATGTCAAAGATGAACATGTATGTTAGAGGTATTAAGCATCAAGATTAAAAGGAGGAAAGAAGATAATACAGAAACATAACTAGCAAGGGTGAGGGATAAGGAGGAAGAGAATAGAAGGATGTGTAACTAAGGAGAGGGGTGGGAGAGGAAAAGAGGAGAAGAGGAAGTAAGAATTGTAGTAGACGGGTCAATTTATAAGAATAAAAAGGAGGGATGGTGAGAGAGAAATAAATAAAATAAAATAAAATAAAATAAAATAAAAAATGGAAAATGGGGTAATAAAAAAGAAAATGGCATAGGAATATACTGCAAGGGTGGGACAGGGAGAGAGGGAGGCGTGATTGGCCATGCTTTGTGGACAAAACTTTCACAACCCTCCAATTCCAGCTAGCCAGGGGGCGGTCTGTCCTTATCTTTTTTTTTTTTTTTTTCTTTTTTTTATATATATATATAAAAAAAAAAGGGTTAAATTTAGTAGTGACTTGTACTTGTAGAGGTCTTAAGTGTAAAAATACCTGTAAAGTATCCTTATATAGATAATGTGTTTGAATGTATGATAAAGATTTTAGAGGATATGCCCATTATGGCCTTTATCAATATCTATTCCTAATCCGCAATTCTCAGGCAGGCTGGTGAATAAAAGAGGTTACCTTCCACGCCTTTGCTGAATGCGTTAATTACATTGTCTGAATGAGGTCAGTTTGATCACATTTTTTTAAATAACTTTTGAGGATGAAGAATATCTCATAATTCATCTACGTTACGTGCGCTAAACTATACTTTTTTTTTTTTAAGTGTTATATTATAAAAAATAAATATATTTTTATTGATATAAGTACTATTAATTAATTTTTTAAATTATTTTAATTGTCCGATCTTATATTCACATAAGATCTAAATTTTTTTATTTAAATGTATATTTGATTTGTTCATATATTTTTAGTATAAATATATTAGGAATCGTTTTTATCTGTGTTTTATCTGACTAACCAAATTATTTTTACGTATGAGTTTAAAATTATAATCTTGACTCATATAAGACTTATTAAACATAACTTCATATATTTAACATTAAGTAAGACTAAATAGATGTTTAAATGTGAAAATTGAGTTGTACATTTAAGTTGTTATTTTTTATCTACTTAATTTTTTTTTATTAATTTTAGGTTTTAATATCAATTTGATTCTTGAAAAATAGATTTTTTATTTTAATTTTTTAAGAAAATTATTCTTTTATTTTTTTTTAATTTGTATTATTTAGTAACAACATTGAGTGATGTCATAATGACTTTGACAGTTTAATGATTTATTACATCTTTATCATTTGATAGGATAATCATGTATAATTTTTTTTAATAAATTATATTTTTAAATCTCTATATGTTTAAAATAATTAATAACATCAAATTAGTTAATAAAAAAATTAAAGACATAGTTTGATAAAAAAAAATTACATATGATCATCAAATCAAACTCCTTAACAATGTGGCAAGTCACTATATTATCAACATTATTATTATGTTATTATTTAAAAAATAATACGAATTATAACCAAATAAATACTTAATAATTGGGACTAAAATCGAAAAAAAAAATTAAGAATCAAAATAAATAAAATTTCAAAAGACCAAAACAAAAAATTCCTTAATTTTCAAGAATCAAATTCATATTTAAACCTTAATTTTAAGATCTTAAAACATTAAGAATTTAAGTAAAATTTTAAAGTCAATAACAAAAAAATTTAAAAAATACTAACAACACATTATTTAATATATTCTCTTTAATGCATTTATTATTAATTAACATTTATTAAAAATTATAAAAATTAAGAGTCTCACTTCTTAATGTTCTTTGCTTATGATTTTATAATTTTTAATAAAATTTTACTGTTTTTGATTCTTTTTAATAAGACTTAATCTATAATGTAATTTATAAATAAAAAATTATAATGTCATTTGTATTATTTTTTACACAAATATTCCTAATTAAATTATTTATCTTAATTTGATAACTAGTATTAAATATAGAATCTTCATTAATAATAAGGGTAATTTAAAAAATATATATAAATTTATATCAAATTTAAAGCTATCAATTAAATTAATTAATTTTTTTATTTTTATAAATTAATTAATTGAAACTTTGCTAGATAATTTTCTGGGTGAGCTGGAAGGGGTGAGAGTTCAAAACCATGTAATGGACTCTTGGAGATGGACAGAAAATGTTAGCGGTTTATACATAGTGAATTATATGGCTCTCTTTTTGGTAGTAGTCATGAGGATATTTTTCAGCACATCTGGAACATCAAACTGCCACCAAAGATAAGTTTTTTTATATGGAGATGAATGAGAAACAGGTTACCAACAGCTGATAATCTCAGGAAAAGAAATGTGGAAATTGCTAGATATGATTTCATCTGTCTTTCTTGTAGAGAAACAGAGAAATCGGTGCCACATACTATATTCTGTTGTTCAAAGTCGATGGGTAAAATATTGTGACTGCTCTGCCTGGTTCTACTCATATGCATTTTTGGCAACATTCTCTGTATCATGGTAACAGAGGGGTAAATTCAAAGTGGCAAATTATTTGGTGTGGTATAGCTTGAGTTCTATGGAAAACCAAAAATGACTTTGTGTTCAGGGGGAAGGCGTTTATTAAAGAAGAGATCCTTCAGCAGATCATAGTTCACACTTGGTCGTGGCCGAGAAGTTATGATGCCTCATTTCAGCATTCCTTTGTTCAATGGTCATAAAATCCTGGGGCTTGTGTGTTAGACCATTGTACTTGAAATGATCTGAACAAGGTGTGAAGCTGGTAGCTTGGATCGAGATGTTTAATAGCATCTCAAGTAGGGAAGTTTCATAGTTGTTGCTGACTTGCATTTATCTGCGGGTTATGTTGATACATATTACACAATTCCTCTTCTGACTGTCTGTGCTAGGGTGTTTTGGCTTATTTGTAGCACTATTTATTCTCTGGAGGGATTTAGCTTTTTATTTCTAGTATATGGTAGTTGGAGTGTGTAAATGCTAATTTTGATAGGTGGATCTGTGAAGCTTTCGGGGCATGATTTCACAATTTATGATCATTGATGATCATAAATAACAATTAACCATTGCAATCAGGTAGGACTAGATACCTACAGGATGTGGGAGGGCTTTTTTCCTTCTTGTGGATTCATTCTTCGCTACTTCTGGCACCTATATTAATATATACTTTCTTTAGCTGATAAAAAAAAAGTTGATTGAGACTTAAAACAAAAAGATCGTACTTAGGGAGTAACTAATAATAGAGAGAATGTTAAAACATGTATTACCATCACTAATCAAATTTTATTTCACCTTTTACAGTTTCTTTATTTCATTGGAAAGGGGAAGGATTGATCAGGAGGGAACAAAAACTGGAATAAATAAATAAATACAATCGTCCTTCCCTCCTTCGGTGGTTTTGACAGTAGAAAGAAAGTTGTTTGTAGCCGGGTTCCATGGATTTTTGGTAATTTTTCCATATATAGACAGAAAACTGGGAGAATAAGTGTTATTTTTTACACAATGAATGAAAAATATCCTAATCATTATTTTTTTAAAATTTAATAATTTTAAAAAATAATTAATCTTGTCTGTTTGATTTTTAAAAAATATTTATTTTCTTAAAATTTAATAATTAAGATTATTTATTTATTAAAATTAATAAATTT
>JAMLFT010003852.1:7227-21004 GCA_026544285.1 Pachyrhizus erosus | reverse complement strand
AAATGATAAAAGTGTACTGATTTATTATTATATTTTAAAATTATAAAATTATTATTTTATTTATATTTAATATATATTATTTAAGAATTATAAAACAAAATTAAAATAATGATTACAAATAATTAATCTAATTTAAGTTCCAAAGTTTTTTTAATACACCATATATTATTATTTGTGATTGAATTACATTATATAACACTTTGAAAATTAAAAATAATATAATTTATTCAATTTTTTTTTCATCAATTATCTTTGTCAATTATAAAAAATAAAATAAGAAAAAACAATGATACACAAGATATATTGGTATATATGTACACATACTCGCTTAATTTTTCGAACTACTGTAAAGAGAGCCGAAAGAGATTTATGACTATCTGCAATAAACTCCATCAAAAAGTTGGGTTGAAGCTTTCTTTGCATGAATGAGCTACTGTTGGTCCTTTCCACCAGGGGAAATAGCCACTTTACCAAACAACACTTGTATCAGCCCAATCACTGACCAGTTAAATTCGAGGCAATATTCCAAAGAAACACTACGAGGACCACCCTGAGGACCACCATATGCCCCACTGATAGACCAAGGAAGCCTAATTATTTATACGAACATATAAACTAACGGCCGAAATAAATGCATTTCATAATATTAAATAAATATTTCAAAGGATGTAAGATGAAATTTACAGTGTCAACGTTGATTTTACTTCCGTTGGCTCAAATTAGGACATCAATATACATGGCGGTAAATAAAATTCCCAAGCGTAACCGAAATTACATAAGTATCAGCGAGGCAGGTAAAGCAAAAATTGGAAGGTTTAACTTAAACGAATAAACAAAATTTTAATGCAAAATATTATCTACATTCTACAACGCTGGAGAGCATCTCTGCCTGTAATCCTCACACATACTGCATTCATCTGTTAATGCACAAGCAAACTTAATTATAGCTGTGACGAAAACTTTGAGGTAACTCCTATCAACCCAAACAAATCAGTTAGCCAATCCCTCCAAACATTATTGCCAGAGCTTCTTTGTTACACCCTCATGTAGCTAATGCAACTATTCTAATGGTAAATATATTATATAGATAATATATGGCAAGAGAAAACTGAGACAAAGGTCTAAACTGATAATCTTGTCACCATGCATGCGAAAAGTACTGACATATTAGTCACGTTAAAGGGAGACATTAAGTAGTAATGAGATAAAAATTAGTTCACAATATTCATTGTTTAAAAAAATTACAAAAAAAAAAAAAAAAAAAAAAAAGAGACAAGGTACCTCACCTGCCAATTAATTTCTTTGCAATGCTTCTAGCATGTTCCAATAGGTGAAAGCTTATTGTACAATCATCTTGTGTTGCAGCTTTTAAGTTTAAATAGAAATCTTTGTAAGCTATACCAAACTCTTGATGTGGACGATCATGTGGTTGAGCCGTAAGCTGTTCTTGTTCTTGGCCAATCACCAGCGTGTCCAATAATAGCTCCTTTCTCAATCTACTACGTACTCTACTGTTTACTAGAGCTTCTAATTTAGAAGCCATGACAATGGCTCGACTGATGCAATGTGATGGTAACTGAAAAACATGTTTCCAACTGTCTATATTAGAGCACTAGTAATTATTAGAGCATAGAAATCATTTCTCTATATTAGTGTACTTAGTTTTTTGCAGTCTTGTCTATAACAGACTATTTCATTTGTAACCATATGAAGTTTGTTAGTCTCCTCTGGATTCTTCTTGAAGAATATAAAGTCTATATTTCAGTTACTTCAATAACAAATAAAAGATTCACATATTCAGTTTTCAAATTTTTTTTTTTTTTTTCTGTTCTATGCTACATACAAATTCTAGAAGCAATATATATATTTTTTGACAGATGTGAAATAGTAATATAATTTCGTGAATTTATTACCTGAGCAAGCTGGGCAACCTTAAACCCGAAACTCCTCTCAGAAACACCAGGTACGAGCTTGTATAGGTAAGTGACATCATGATCCAAGTTGGAACTTTTATTTCCATCATGTGAGGTCAGATGTGACACGTGATATGCTGCCACAGAGCCAGGAAATTCAGTTGCCAGGCTGGCAATCTTGGGATAGTGAGTGACAAAGAGGACCAGGCTTCTTTTTTGCTTCAGAAGATAATGTAAAGTCGCATGAGCAATGGCCATACCATCATGTGTACTTGTACCTCTCCCAAGCTCATCAATGATAACCAGTGAATGTTCTGTGCAACTATGCAGTATAAGTGAAGTCTCACTTAGTTCTTCTAGGAAGGTGCTTCTCCCTTGCTGAATACTGTCAGAAGCACCCATCCGGGTGTAGATCCTATCCAGGACATGAAGTTTTGCTGATGATGCAGGTACAAAGGAACCAACCTAGAGAGATTAAAGATATTTCAATAAAGCAACAGGCAGAAGGGACAAGGTTGTCAAAGAAAAGCAGTACGTTAAATATTTTAGAGGGGAAAATAGTTCATCAACTTAAGCTGAAAATATAGAAAATTTGAAACAAAAAGCTAACTCAATTTCAAGAGATATGATATGACAGAATAGATAATTTGGCTTTCAGTATTTACAACGTGAAGCATATGCTCTACTGCACAACCTGTTGATGCATTAAAGATAGAAAATCAAAGCAGAAATATGGCATACACTGCATCACTTCTACCTGAGCCATTATAGCAATCAGAGCCACCTGGCGAACATAGCAACTTTTTCCACCCATATTGGGTCCAGTAACAATCTGACAGTACTCTCCATCTGCATGCATGTTTGTATCATTTGGAACAAAATTGTCTTGTAAGGTAGTCTCCAAAACCTGGTGAGAAATGACTTACAATAATGAGCCTCTGGTTACCAATCAACAATGAGGAATTTGAATAAACTGTGTCGAAGTCAAAAGTATTACAACCCTAATAATTGAGGGTAGAGTATTCAGGTTCTGTTACACTATATAAAGTAGCAGAAGTCATTTCAACTACATTTGCAATCATCAAAACAATTCTTCTGATGCACAAGCCAATGCCTAAGCCATCCACAAATCAATTTGAAGGAAATAAATGCACATGATGGTGTATACTAAATACACAAACCAGTTAAACCACAAATACAGGCAAGTATTTGCAACTCAAATGTATTCAAGAAAACATTAATCTTAATTTTGTACAAAAGTACAACCAACAAAAGCCTTATCGCACTAGGCAAGGAATTTCATATGAAGGTTCAAGCCATTAAATTCATACCGGATGTCTACCAGAACAAATTTGTATCTGAACAGGCTCATGATCATCTACAAACACTGGGCGAACATAACCCTATCACAGAAAATAGAGAATTATATTACAAAATGCAAGAAATATTTGAAGGCAGTTGAAAATTCCTTTAAGAATAAACCTTATTTCTTGAAAGAATAGCAAGTGAATGCAGACAATCTAAAGCAGCTAGTGCTTGAACAGCTGCTTGGAACTCAGCATAATGTTTACTAAAGTCCCTAAGAAAGCTATTCCAGGAAGCTCGGCATGCAACAGTGAGCTCCTCTTTTGCTAATGATAACTTGTCCAATGCTGTCACTACTTCAGGAGGGTGATACCGAATTGTTTTCTTTGTGCTATTTACCTTAACCCAGTTTGAAGGCACCTTTACATCAGTTGACAACTGCAGCCAAAAATAAAATAAATGGCAATCAAAACTTGTTCACAGCCAAGCATTAACTCTATGGAAACATACAATAGTTTTGGAACTCAATTGTTAAATTAGAGCTCTTGACTAATAAAAAGAAATGAAAATTGTAATTTATTTATTAAGTTTAAGAAAGCAAAATAAAATAGGGATTAGAGACACTTGGTAATATCAACTTGAAAGTAGAAACAGCACCAAATGGGTATTGGGAACATGCAATAAGCATCTTCCATCCGTCCTTGGTAGTGTTTGGCCCAGTTTTGGGGCCTCTTCTCTTTAAAAGTAGAGGTTCCTCCAATTAGCTTCTACCAAAGCTCTATTTTCAGTCTTTTGTGTATTACAAAAAACTAAAATAACTATTTTTATTTTAAGAGCTATGGTAAATATGTTTGGTTTGTCTTCTTTTAAGGAGAAGAAAAGCCGAAAAAGGGTCTTATTATCTTATACCCTTTTTTGAGGGGTGCAGGTGGGGCAGGAGAAAGAGCACCATGCCATACTTTTTTTTAAAGTTAAAATCACTACTTCAGTTTATCAATTTAAGAATTAAGACACAAATTTGGAGCACAGATCACTACATAACAGTTCAGATCAATTAGAAAAATCAGATGCCGATGAGGTAACAATAAAAAAATGAGGAAGTAACAATAACTGGAATATTCAAATATTGAGGATTTTCCTTCTAATTAGACTACCTCAATCAAATGAGTTGTTCCAGAAATACTAATGAATTCCAAATTTTTCATTCCAAGCCATTTGCGATACAAGTCAATCAACGAATCTAATTGTTCCACTGCCAGCTTGAAAGCCTTCCGAGTTTTAATGACCTATACACGCAGGAATAAAATCAATATGGTTCCAGATATAAGTATAAAGAAGGAAATTGTAAAATACAAATTTTTCGTGCAGAAGGCATTGACAAACCTCTGGGAATTGTCCCTCTGATGCAACGATCAATTTTGTTAGATCTCCTTGATCAGCAGAGTCTATGTTTAAAGATGACAACATTTTTGCAGCATTGCCAATAACACTGTCAGAGGAAGCAGTCAAAATTAACTTTTTTAACAGATTAGAGCGCAATGTGTTACTATTCCCCTCTCTTATGTTAAGTTGTTGAAGCTGTTTTCCAGCAGACAAAATACCTTGAATTACTGCAACGAACTGTATATAGACAAAAAGATTCAAGCAATCAATACCTAGCAGCTTCTGGTCAAATAAAATTCTTCAGAATCTTGTACCCATCAAATATGATAAAAGAAGAATCCAAAAGCCTATAATGGTTAAGTAATAGTAATACAAACATTCTCATCCATTTCCTTGCACTGCATTGAAACTCAATAGTTACCAAATAACGAGACCATCTTCGGGGGGGGGGGAAACAGTCTTAATCTTTTTCAAGGATCATGTAAAGATCTCTTTATTGACGAAGCCTTGGGTATAAACTTTAAATACTCAAGTTCTAAAGATAGGGGCTAGCGTTTATAAAACAAATTGATATATTCCTTATATCTGGTAAAGATTGAAGAAACGCTCATACATTAGGTCCAGGCCTGATCTAAAGCACAGCCCTGTTACAGTTGGAAACACACTTGTAGTCTTTTACAACTCATATCGGTTTTGAAACACGCCTTATCCTTAGCATGCCTATTGTTCTTAAATTGAAAATGGAAAGAACAAAGACTCCCATCTGAACATTTAAATCTTGCCATGCCCAAGCAGAGAATCTTGTCATTAAGTAATTAACAGAACATGTTCAGCTCTCTTTCTGTCTCCCTATCTCATATAAAGCTCGTATGGAAAGAAATTACACGGAAGATGAAGACAATCAATTGAAGTACAGAATATAGTGAATACAAGAACAGGCCAACAAGAAGCCATTTATCACCTCAGATGGGGTAGCAGTGCAATGGAAAATTCTTGTAATTCCACGTTGTATATCAGGTGCTCGGCCAAGAGTTGTCAAAACCAGTGAAAGTATGTATGCTAACTTATGTTGTACAATTGCTACGTCAGGATCTTCCTCAACACATTCAATATTCTTCATATCATTACAAGATCCCATGGACTCAGCAATTTCAGATACAGCATGCAGACGAGCAGAAATTAAGGTTTGATCACACAATGGGTGAGATACCTGTATCATGCACAAAAACAACAATTAAAGAGGGGTCTTCTTTGGCTGATAAAGAAAGGACGATTGAGAATTCAATGTTCAATGTTTGTATATGAGGAATGGAAGCACTTCATACCCAATGCCTAAGAAGCCTGGAACCAAATATAGTAAGAGTATGATTCATAATTTGCAGCAAGGAACTAATCTCAGATCCATCACTGTTATTTTTTAAAACCTGAAAATATATGAAACATTTGTTGGCAGTAAGAACTGAAGGGAATATTATACGAGAACACAAGTACAAATAAATTTCACAAGTCGAACACAAGTATGGAATCATCCATCACCTTATGACCCATTGTAAAAGAATACAGCAATTTACGTTGTGGACTAGAAGCAACTGGCCAGCAAAAAGCCAGGATATTTGATTGTTGTACCTTTATTTATGAGAACTAGTACCCAAATCAAAGAAAGAAATGGTACTTCAGGTTTTGGTTAGATCAGATGTCATTAATAATGTCAGTTTATCCATTTACCACAGCTGTACTAATAGGAAATGCTAGTCGAAGTGAATATTTACAAGATTGATAACTAGCTGAGATTGTCAGGACTCTCAGATAATGTAGCAAAAATGATTAAATTCTACTTAATGTTTAAGTTTAACCTACACATAAGCACAATTTGTAATTGTCACACTCTGAAACAAATAGAAAAAATTAAAACAAGCAGCATGCAAGCATAAAATATGCTCCAGTCCTTGCTAAACATTCTCAAGAAATGTACAGTTTAAAATTACCTCCAGTTGTTGAAGTGCATTAGCTGAGAGGGTCATTTCCATATTGCTTGAGAAAGGCCTTATAGAAGCTCCTGAACACAGAATTCTTTCAAAACCAAATTCCTTTAAATGGCGGATAGTTAAGGCCAAAGCTTGGACAGCCAAAACTGGCATATTCATCACCTCCTTTATAGTAAAAAGAGTAGAGATGAAAACAGAACTAATTATTAGTAGAAAGTGCAAGTACAACAATAATAAATGTAAAGCTACCATTTGTGAAGTAAAATTAAAATTATAAGCACATGATATGGGAATAAAAAATTAAACTCATAAGAGTTAATAGAAAAGAGTTAGCACTTGGTAATATTCGTCATAAACAACGATAAAAAAATTACAATGACATGGTCAATAATCACAAGATAGATATTGACTAATGGCCTGTTTGGTATAGTGGAAAAGAAAAAAATAGAAGTGTGTAAAAGTAAGTGTGTTTAATTGAGTGGAAGATGAGAGAAGTTTTTAAAAGGTGTAGAACCTACCTAAATTTATTTCCTCTCTCAAGTGAGAAGAAAAGAAAAAAAAATGGCACGACTAACAAAAAACTACTTTGTGCCATGCCAGAATCTCACATATCAACATAATCGGTTTTCGTTTCCTTCTCCCCCTACATAATCTTATATAATGATAATAATAATAATAATTAATAATAAAAATAAAAACATAACAATAATAATAATTAATAATAAAAATAAATAAATAATAATTAATATTAATAATAAAATAAACGATAATAATATAATATTTTTTCTAATATCAATTTCTTTTCTTTTCTTACCTACCAAATAACTTTATTCAAATATTTTCTCTATTTCTTTTCAACCAAACAACCTCTATTTCCACCCTATCTCTCACCTATTTCTCTTTTTTGCTTTTAACACCTATTCCATTTCATTTCTTCCCTTTCTTTTCTCACAACCAAACAAAGCATAAGAGAAAAATGCATACTAAAACTAACAAGAAAATTTGATTTTAAGAATTTCCAAAGCCTAATGCAAGAATTATTTTTTTATAAATAGCAGTATTTGGTACCTTGATTATTAACTGCTGACTTCTGTTCTCAGTCAAATCACTGCTTTGCATTGAATCTGACGGATTGTCTATATGCATGTTCTCATACAAGGTCATAACTTCAGCAAGAGCACCCCCATCAGTGAAGCAATCTCGTGAAACACGCTCTACACGAACATTTGAGGCAGGTCCAGCAAACTCCAGCAATAACTGAAAACAGAACACCCAATCACATAATTGGGTCTAAGGGTGGTAGAAATTTTCTAAGTGGATTATTATGATAATTCATTAATAATTAATTAGAACATGTCTCCCTGTCAGGATAACATGATTTAATGTGAACATAATATTGTCTTCTAAAAATATTAAGAACAGCAACTACCTTACAGTTTTAGAAATAAGCTTTCCAAGCATGAAATCATTTCAACACAATTCAAATTGTTAAAATATTATTGTTTGTTAGAAAAGAAGATTGCCAAGAATACAAGAACATAGAGATAAATAGAAACTTGATTCAAAAAGTAGTGAAACACAAGAAAATGGAGGAAAAGGAAAGACCATGACGTGCAGGAAGATATGCCCATGCACAGAACATGAATGGTAAGAGTAAATACTCAAATTGTTTCTCTAAAGGCACTCAGGATGTAATGTTGATCCAATGATAATTTTGAACATCAATTTGGTGCCTCATTGTCTCTTGCAGCATCAATTTCATCCATAAATTGATGATCTATTTTACACTGTGAAGGACTCACATTGACATCAAAATCTTTGAAGGATGAACCTTATATCCCGTGTATCTTAATTCTTACGCTATCCAATTTGACTATTAACTCAACTAAGTAGTTGGGATTAATTCATACCTACCACAATGGACACACTAATGCATTGTATTGACAAGTTGTTCAGATCAAAACAACCAATACGGGCAACTTTAATCTTCTGTTCAGATAATTCAAAATTCCATCCATTTTACTTAAACGAAAATCTAAATCAGATTGTCACACCAAATATCTGAAGTAAGATAAGGGATTTGGAACCTGAAATATAAATTACAATGATTGATAAATCAAGTGCTATCTATACTTTCCCTTTGTAATAAACCCATGCCTGTGAATAATTTGCTTATTCAACCAACCTCAACACCTGAAATATTTTTATTAAAAAAAAATCAGTTATCCAAATTATTCCAATTTTAAATGCCTCATCAGCCATCATGAAGCGATGTTAACAAACAGTATATTTACTCTGCATTGCCATCTCTTCCAACAAGGAAGCCTCAGAGTGAGGACAATAGAGAAACTAACTAGAAACCTGAACTCATTACTTCAGTTAAAAAAACGAAATGAAACAATAACAAAACTCTTGAAAGATAAAGAAAATAAGAAGCGAGCCAACTCATTACTCCATTTAAAAAAACTACCTTTTCTGTTTGTTTTGAAAGAGGGAGCCCAAGAAGCAACTCAGCCGGAGACAAGTTCACAACAACAGCCTCAAGCGCACTCCTCAGAAAACTATCACTGAACTCCCCATAAACAACATCCCCAGTCGAAATCTCCACAGCAACAATCCCAACCCTCACATCAATACCACTTTCCACACCCTTCTCACCCAAAACACTCTTCTCCACCACACACAGCAAGTAATTGCTCTCTGCGGCACACCCCTCCTCCCCTCCCCCCAAGTCGGGAGCCGCCTCGAGCGTGGCCTTGGTGTACAGCGCCGACAGCCCCCGTTCAAACGGGGCGGACCGGTTGGAGCCGTGGGCCTTGATGGCGGCGGTCTCGGTCTGCTTGACGAGGCCGACCTTGTAGCCGGCACTGACGAGCCTCCTGACGTGGACATTGAGTCGAAAAGTTGGTATGCTAGCGGTTAAGAAGTTGTGGTTCATGTGAGCGTAAATGCCTAGGACTCTGGCGGCGTGTTCGGCGTCTAGGCCGAAGAAGCGGTACTTGTAACCGACTTCGACCATGAGGAGAACGTCGGGGTGTTTGGCTTTGAGGTCGAGGACTTGTTGTTCGAGAGGGGTGTAGGCTGGGGCTTTGGAAGAGGGAGGAGGCAGTTGTTGCGGGGAGGAAGGTTCGAGAAGCTTCTGGATGAAGCGTTGGTGGAGAGAGGGTTCGGGAAGGTTGTGGAGTTTGGGGTGTTTGCGAGGGAGTGTGAGGTTGGAAGTAAGGCGGCGTTTGGAGGGGGAAAAAGTGACGGTAGCTGCGATTCTGGGAGTGGGAGGGTTGGAACAAGGAGGTGAATCGGTGATTGACGACGGAGGAGATTCGGTTTTGGGAGCGAAGAAGCGGGAAATGACTTGCTGCTTTTGCTTTCCCATTAGGGCACCGGCAATGGTGGATTTGGCGCGCTTCGGCTTTTATATGGGAAATGTTTCAGTGTTGGACTACCAAGGATCTTCTTCTTTCTTGCGTCGCTAAATACTACTATCTTTCCCTCCCTACTAGGTAGAGTGATTCTTTTTTCTTCTAAAATTTACTTTTTATCTTATTTTTTAATAAATCAATTTAATCTTTTCAAATCAGTTAATATAATTTTCTCGTCAATAGTAAACTAATACTATTAATAGTTTTAACACAACATTCAAATTTGTTACGAAATTTATATTATTTTTGCATACATAATTAAGACAGTGATAAGTTTTAATTGTCACTGTAATGTATAAAAGTATAAAAATTAAAACATTTTTTTGTTTTTTACACATGAGATTATGAAATTTTCTCTCTATTCAGCCTAAAATTTTACTAGATTATCTTCTTCTTTCTTAAACCCTTACCAAAGCCTTATTTATAGCTGTGCTTGGTTTGGGTGATATCCACGAGGAGGTGAACAATAAGGGTGAAGCCAACAGAAGGCGACGCTATCTCTCATTGCTTTGATCACACAACGCAAGATGCATTTAATGTTCAATGCGGTGAAAACCTTGGATTTCAAACATGCTGTGTTTTGGCAGGATCACGTTGGAGCGTCTAAAAAGGAGGTCAAAGCATTGTGTTGTATTCAGTTTTTATCCATCTCCTATGAGGTTTGATCGATGGATCCAAGGCACCAATGGGGTCGTGTTTATCTTTTTCTTTTGGGGGAGGGGGGAGAGGTCTTGCTTGGCAAAATTTTTGGTGGATTTTGATTGGTGAAAAAATCAGATAGAAAATAAAAAGGTAATGACAAATATGATGAGTAAGCCATAATGTTTTTATAACAATTTAAATTTGTCAAAATATTTTTTTATACTTGTTAAAAACTAAAACTAATTGTTGTTCGTTTAAAACTATTAGACAAAGGTTAATTTTATTTTTTTTATTGTTGAAAAATAAAGCCTATGACAAAAAAAAATCAAATTTAATTACTTTAAAAATACAAACATAAAATTGTCAGCTGAAATTGTTTAACTTTAAGAAATATTGCTTAACATTTATATCATTAGAATAGTTGATATAACGTTGTTTATACAAGTATCATTGTTTAACTAATTATAAGTAATAAAAATATATATTTTATAAATTTATAATCATAGAACATTTATATAAGACTATTTAAATAATTCATTTAATGTTTATTATTAAAAAAATTATAAAAAAATTTAAGTTTAAAGTGAAAGGTAGAATTCATAAAAACAATTATTTAAACAACTTAATAAATAGTTATGAATTGTAAAAGTTTTTAATAACAAATTTAAGATTGACGTTGTTTAAATTCACAAACAAGATAACAATGTTGTGTTGATTAAAGTAAAACTTGGCTTAAATTTTTTAATTTTATTATTAGATCTCATTTGTTTTATTATTTAAATGATATTTTTTAAAATATAAATATTTTTATGTGAACTAAAGATTGATTATTAATGTAATAAATGATTAAATTTAACTTAATATATATGTATTACACTAATAATACATATATAAATTAAATTTAATATTAAGATGTATGAATTATTCTAAACATCTAATATTTATCTCTAATTCTTACAAATAGTTTTTTTTATTGAAATTATATATAATTATGATAGGTAAAGTTCATTGGAGTTGACCTGATAATTAAAATTTGACTAATTTACATAAAATCCATCAAGTGTTATTTAATTGTGTTTTTATTTTTTTAATTATAAAATTATCATCTTATTTAAAAAAAATTGTATCAGAGAGAAAAAAAATTCTGTTTTTAATATTTTTATAAATATTTGAAAACAAAAAATAATTGAAAAATAAAGTGACAGTTTTCTAATTAGAAAATAAAAACACAAGAAAGCATCTCCTTAAAATCTATTTACTTGTGTTTTTATTTTTTATTTTCAAATATATTTAAAGCAAACATCTTTTTATTTTTTATTTTCCATAAATAATTAAAAATAAGAAATAAATAAAAAAGAAAAATAAAAAAAAAAGTTATTAAAAGGGTTGATCGAGTGCGGACGAGATCTAGCAGCAGCAGTGTGAGACGCGGACATTGAAATTGAAACAACATAACAGAGCAGACCTAATAAATTGGTCATAAGATTTCCAGAATATATAAACTCAGACTCTCTCTGGTGTTGAGTTGAGGTACTCTGACTCCTTTCTATTCATCTCAAGAAAAGAGCAAAACAAAACAGAAATGGTGTCTTCGCAAGTTGTGAATACATACCCGTTGTCCAGCTACACGTTCGGCACCAAGGAGCCTAAGATGGAGAAGGACACCTCCGTCGCGGATCGTCTCGCTCGCATGAAAGTCAAGTTCGTATCTTATCTCATCTCTTCTTTTCCAAACCCTAGATTTCACTCCCTTTCGCTTTTTCTCTTACAAACTACACCTTCTGCATTAGATTTTTTTTTTTCTTGTTCGTTATTTCATCACTTTAATTTTCTTCTACACATGCTTTTCAAATCCCACTTCTCTTCTAATTGAACAATGAAGAGTAAAGAGGGAAAGAAAACTTAGAAGTGGGCTTCCTCTTATTATATAATCATTTTACTTGTTCCTTGTCCTGTGTGTCGTTCAATTTCGTTACATGCCCAAAGGGTTCTGAAATATGATTATTTCCTTTGTTTCAGCTATATGAAGGAAGGAATGAGGACCAGTGTGGAAGGAATTTTACTGGTATGTTAAGTATTTGCTCTCTTTTTTGTCCAATTTGCTCCCTATTGTTCAACATTTTTCAACTTTGTCCTAATCATCTTTCGCCGTTATAACCCCCATGAGATTCACATTGACTGATTCAATTTCTTGAGTCAATTATCTGAATTGCATTAAATCATGCCTTTACTTGAGTCAAACCCTTTAAAGTACACAGTGAGGTAAATAGGTAAATTTGGTATTACAACAACAATGTTAAGGACCATTCAGTTCAATTAAAGACCACAGTTTCAACAATGTTATTTACCATGAGATCTTTCTTGACCAATGTCTTTCTTGGCTTCCCTCTCCTTCTCTTCATAGGAATAAAAATCCTACAATCTACCCTTCTCATCGGTGCCCTCTAGGCTCTCTTTGTATATGTCCAAACCACCTTAATTGATTTCCTATTATCTTTTCCTCAGTTGTTGTTACACCAATCCTTCCTCGTATACAATCATTTTATATCCTGTTTTTTCTTATATGGCCACACATTCATCTTAACATTATCATTTCTACTACCTTGACCTTGTCTCTAGTTGTCCTTTTAAAGACCAACATTCATTACTGTAGAGTGTGGCCAATGCTATAGCACTATGATAAAACTTGCATTGAAGTTTGGCAGGTACTTTGTATTTGTAATCACAAATAATCCCTGATGCCTTTCTCCCTATAATTGCATGTGATAGAATAGGCATATATTATAGAACATGGGGACAAATCTTAGTTGCTGTTTTTGTCAGTAATAAAGAATTGAGAACTATCCAATCATGGGCATCTAGAATTCTATATTTAGATTGGATAGTGGTAAGACTGTTTACATTTGACCCTCTACAAATCTCGTAATGGTGAGAGCCTTATGTATTGTGCTGCCATTATTAGGGTGAGTCTTGGTGCAACAATAAGATTGTTAACCTTTGACCTGATGGTCGTGACTCATGAGGTCTATCATGGAGTCATCCCCCCCCCCTCCCCCCCACCCCCCCCCCAACCACCCCCACCACCCCCCCCCGCATCCGCCCCAGCCACAGGACACAGTCAAAGCGCCAG
>JAMLFT010003851.1:0-21005 GCA_026544285.1 Pachyrhizus erosus | reverse complement strand
AATCAATTATAATTTTATATTATAAATTAATTATATATTATAAATAAAAAATATAATTTATATATTAAAAATATATTTATTTATTTAAAATTAATTATATGAAAAGAAATATTTATATGCATAAATTTCAAATTTTTATACTAAAAGTCTGTCTACGCAGTTGACTTTAGCTAATAATTTAAGATAAATATTATAATAATCTAAGCATAGATTCTGAAAAGTTGAATAGATATTTTGGATGAAATTGAGGCCAAGCTTTTAGGCAACACCATAATCTCAATGGAAGTGATGCACTAGATTACAATCAGGGCGCGTGGATAGAGATAGACCCCTTTTTCTCTTCACAATCCCAATGGACCTAAACGTCCCCACCACGGTCCCTATTTAAATCTCAATTCTTTATTCATTTATTTTTCTTATTCTTCAAATAAATAAATATACTATTTATTTTTATTCTAAAATAAATAAAATATTTCAGTTTTATCCAAAACAAGAAGTGCTTTTTCTGTTCAACTTTGTTTGCTTCTCAACCCCTTTCTTTAATCCCAGAAACATCACACACACACACACAGAGCATCGTCATCATCATATCACAACTCAAACAGGAGAGAGAAAGTGAAAAAGAATTATTTTTTTTAAGAGAGAGAAACAGAGGGTAGCGCTGGAAAAATATGCAACCAGATAAGGACTTTTGCAGCTGAGACACTGGAAAAGAGTTATATAGAGAGAGAAAGACTATTTCTTTTTCAATCTCCATGTTTTCTTTTCTATTTATTTTACCCTCTTTTTCCATTGTTGTAGAGTAATTTGCTTCTTTGTACTGACACAGTGACATAGTGATTCTCTCACCTCTTTCTCTGTCACTCTGCCACCACTCTTCATTTCCCCAGGAAAAAAAACTGTTGAACTTTTTTGAACTGAATCAGTCACTAGCTTCCATTTCTTCACTGGTGGAACTGTGAATGTGCACCACAGCTTTTTGATCCTGTTCCTAAAATGTTAGTATGATTTGTCTTTCCCTTTTCTTTGTATTTGCACGTTGAAACCCATGTTGCATTCTCTCTTTTGTGTTTGTGGCGTTAAATCTGTTCTAGTTATGAATCCAATTCTTCAAAGTTTGTAATTTTTCATGGCAAAACCATTGTGGCTGGTGTTTTACTCGTTTTTCTTTGTGATTTTACGGCTTCTTTGGTGTAATACGGCATTTTCTGTTCATTTTTGGAACTGGGTTTGTAAGCTTTTTATGGCATTGGCCTGGAGTAACTTCTTCATTTTGTTTTTGTTTCACTTGTACTTTTTGTGGTGGTGATTTTCTGGATGTTGGCACTTGTATTGCTTGATGTTTAAGGTTTATGATGGGTGTTGGTAAGAGTGGACCTTTTTTCATGTTCTTCTGGTCCTTCTTTATTTTCAACACGAAACCTTTTTTGTTGTTTCTTATAGTTTGGTAAGCTGTACATCGCATTTTTTGTTTGTCTTCTCTTAGACATGTCCATATTGTGGTTAGAGAGTGGTTCCGTTGTTTGTGTTGATGCCTTCTTGGCTTTCCATCTTTACCTATGATCTATCATCTACTTTATGCTTTGTCTTTTACATATGTGATTCATATGTCTATTTTATATATGGTGCCATCAGTAAGAAATTTTATCTGCTGGAATCTTCACTATTTTGATTTTAAGGACGTGTAGTTGTTCTTCTCAAACTACAGTTATAGATGATTTAATTTTAATTTAAGCACTTTTTGACACTCTTGATGGTCATTGCTCATTGGAGTTCATGCTTTTTATGGTATTCTGATGTGTTGGTGTTTTTTTCCTCCAAAATTTGTCACTATACTCTATTTGGGAACAGAGGCAGTTGATAAGTTTTGGTTTACTGAATATTGGGGTGTCAAAGTTTCTTGTGAAAGATTCCGAAGGTGTTTGAAGTAAATGCATGGATCGTGGGGACCAAATGGCGTTATCCGGGTCTTACTATATGCAGCAAAGAGGAATACCTGGATCTGGAGCACAACCTGAGTTACATATTTCACCTAATATTCGTCCACTGTCTAATCCGAATCTACCATTTCAATCCAGCATAGGTGGTGGTACCATTGGATCTACATTACCATTGGAATCTTCAGGAATATCGGCTCATGGTGTCAATATGGGAGCTCCTACTGGGGCACCTCCTGGGGAACCTCTTAAAAGGAAGAGGGGAAGGCCTAGGAAATATGGCACCGATGGAACTGTGTCACTGGCATTGACTCCAACTCCAACATCATCTAGCCATCTTGGAGCCTTGACACAAAGCCAGAAACGGGGCAGAGGGCGCCCACCTGGGACTGGGAAAAAACAGCAATTGGCTTCTCTTGGTAAATCTCTATTGCAATGCAACTCATTTTAGTTTTTTCTTTTGTTAAAGAGGATACTTATTTGAAGCTGAAAGTTTGATAAGTTTGAAATTTTGCAAATCCTTCTTAATCTATTATCTGGTTGAAAGTTGTTTTTAGCTGAATATTTATTTATTGATATTTAATGTTGACATGCTAGTATCATGATGACCTGAATGAACAATGGCTTTTAAATCCCAATATAGTTTGCTATGTATTATTAATTTCCTTGAATTTAAATTTTGCTGATCCCCAAGAGAGTGATGCATTTTCTTTCCAAATCTGATTAAAATTAAATTGGGTGATTATCATCTATATGTGTACCATTATTATACCTTTCCACTATTTTGTAGAATCGTAGACAGAAAATAATTGTGTTTGGTTTAGCTTATTTTAGAGAAATATTTTACATGTTCCTGTCAGTTTTCATTAAAAAAAAAAAGATCATTTCCCCATAATTAATCTTTCCAAAACGTGCACTGTTACCTTATTCAGTACTTACTACTTCAGATTGTAATAATCAAGCTAATTGGAAAAAACATTTTACAATATTGACAAATTTAAAATTTCTAACTAAGTAAACACATGCACAAGTTTGTGTATGAGATAAATTATCTAAATTGTATGTTACCATAACTATAGTAAAATAAGTTGAGCACGGGATACAATACAAGCTCATAAAATTGTAGACTTGTAATAAGCTAAGTTGCAAGAATGCTAATATGCACGTTAAATAAAAAGAATTTCACCAAGACAACATTTTTGAAGCAACAGAAATCTTAGCATGACTGATGAGATTTTTAGGAGTTGTTTGGTTTGAAAAATGTCAAATTGTTTTCTCTTTATTTTCTATTTTCAAAGGTTTGTTTAGAAAATGGTGAAAATAATGAAAAAGTTGTTTTTACAGTTTCTTGTAAAATATTTGAGAACAGAAAATAAGAAAGGAAAACAATTTGTCAATTTTGTAATTATAAGTGATAACATGAAATGAAGACAGAAAAATATTTTCTCAAAATAAACTGGCTCTTAGATTTCTATTTCTTCCTACAAAATATGATTAAGTATGACCAGTTGGATTCTTATGATCTGTATGCTTCTTATTCCTTATTTAGACTGTATTTCTTTGGATGAAGATTACATCTTATTGTTTTCTTTGGTAAGGCCTATGGCGCACTTGTGGGCTACTTAGTGGTCTCCTAATGGATTCTAAAATTACAGCTTATCTAATTCTAACCATAAGTGAGTTAGAATTTAATAATATTTGGTCACACTGACATATAGACTATAGTTGGCATAATGATTCATAAGTTTGCTAAGTTCTCCATTTGCTCCCTCTAACCTAGTGATTGTCTAATACACCCAACTTAGATTTGTCTGTAAAGGCTGACTCACCCTAGTAGATTGATTTTTATACTTTTGTTTTTGATATTTTGAGTGGTTACTTGTTGCCAGGTGAATTGATGTCTGGTTCAGCTGGGATGGGATTCACTCCTCATATCATCAACATTGCAAGTGGAGAAGTATGTGACAAATTTTTATGAATTTGAATCAATCTCTGTTTTGGTTGTATATGTTCTAATTGTAGGGAAAGTAGATGAAAAAGAGAGAAAGTAGAAATATGACGCTGAATGATGTTATGATATTATGTGTTGATATACAGTATGTGATAATCACTAGCCTAATAAACCTATTTATACTAATTATTTTTGGTTAAGTATTATTGCAGTATATCTACTACAAGCCTAGACTACTGTAATAATAAGATTCATAAAACTATATGATTCCTATATTGTTATGTATTTAAACAAACATTACCCTGTGATTTTTGTCAGTATTTTTGTTCTCTTGTTCACGTGAAATTCTATATAAAACATCTGTTTAATTATTTATACAACTAAAGTTTGGTATCTTTGGCCCAAGAAAGTGTCACTATGTATTATTGGTCTCCTCAAATAATGATAACTATGTTAAATACTAACAGACGTTCATGTTTGTACTATTTTTCTCTTGAAAGGAAAACTAGACTTAGTAAAGCTAAAACCAAGCACTGTTGGTTGACTTTGTGCCATATCTTCTGGCATTTATGTAAATATTGATAAATTGATCTTCTGAGTTTTTTCCCCTGTAGGACATTGCAACAAAAATCATGGCATTTTCTCAGCAGGGACCTAGAGCTATATGCATTTTATCAGCCAATGGTGCTGTCTCAACTGTCACTCTTCGTCAGCCATCAACTTCAGGCGGCACTGTCACATACGAGGTTTGACATTTTCTCAGTGTTATATACGTATTTGTTGATGAAGACACGCATAAACTTATAGGTTCATATGGAACTGTGATTACATAAAGGCACAAATGCACATTTATGAATACGTAACACTGCGCATTATTAAGTGGCAATCCTTTACTGAAATACTGTGATTTATTAAAAAATTATTTTTGTTATGTTCGAAGACTGCCTTAAGAATTATTTTCATGCATGCCTTCAAAGAAATGCTGACTAAAACCGTACGGTAAAGTTGAAGCATGATATTTATTGGACAAATAATTCATAAATATATTCATTAGAATGTATGTTCATACATGCATGCATACAAAATTGTTTAGTGGTAGAATCAAACTTCAATCTCTTGGATGATTGAAACAAAAGAATCTTTTACATTGAATCATTTTTACTTTGAGTTACCATGCCATTTGGTTACTCAATTCCAAGGGAGAAATGCGGGCTTCAAACAGGGCCGACCCAATATATTTATGCGTAAAGCAAACTTTAAGATAAGACTTTTTAAACCAATAAAAATAATATTAAAAGTATTATGTTATTTAAAATTTATATTTCAAACATTTGAAATGCAAAATTTCATATCTAATTATCTTAATCAATTTCATTTTTAATCCTAATCAGCAAGCTGCTGGCTTTATACCCAGTTGAAGAAAAGATTGAGAAAAAAAAAAAAAAAGAAACACAATCGTAAGGGGAAGAGAAAATGACGTTAACGTTAACTGATGGAGAGAACCGGGGTTGGGGGGTTCATATGTGTTTGTCTCTTTTTATGTGAAAAAAAAGAGATACAAGTAATTAATATTTTTACTTTTGTTTTGAAAAATATTATTAGCAAGTAAATATTTTTTAGGATCCTAAAGTGAGGGCTTTACACACCTTACCCTAAGGTTGGCCATGGCTGCAAATCTTTGACTATCCTACCTTCATTCTTTGTTAGCCTTCCTAGTAAAAATCAACTTTTGTATTAATGAGTATCAAATATTTGTTGTTTTCATTTTTTTACCATTTTTCTTGTCATAACTCTAATTTGATAAAGTTGAATATACATCCATATGTGTATAAAATACATATGATTGTTGGTGGACATTTGAATTTAATAGGGGCGCTTTGAGATAGTGTGCTTGTCAGGCTCTTACTTGGTCACCGATAATGGCGGCTCACGTAATCGAACTGGTGGACTGAGTGTGTCCCTTGCTAGCCCTGATGGTCGTGTCATTGGTGGCGGAGTTGGTGGAGTGCTTATTGCATCAAGTCCTGTTCAGGTAACAGCATTCTTATTCTTGCCCAAAAAAATATTATAATATTATATCTTGAATCCATATCTCTAATTCCCATATGTTAAAATCCAAAATTTTCCAGCTACTCAATATTAAAGTTATGGACGCATTTGTTATAACTTTTTTTTCCTAAAAAGAAGTCATTTCTTAAAAGATAATCACTTCAAAAAGTTTTTCATACATTTGTTTCAGCTTTTCAAAATAATCAAAAGCTATTTTGAATAGCTTCTCTTAAAATCAGCTGCTTCTTTTGAAGAGGGATTTTTGTGATTGTAAACAAACATAAATTACCTTATACTTTTATTTAAGTCTCTAAAAAATAATCACTCGATTATTTTACATCAGAATAACTTTTTTTGAATCTTTAACAAACTGGCCATGTGATCTTAGATCTGCTCCCATCCCCCTAGTTATACTTTTGGATGGGTTGACTGAATTAGTGATGACTATAGGTGGTCGTTGGGAGTTTTCTATGGGGTGGATCAAAGACAAAGAACAAGAAAAAGGAAGGCTCAGAAGGTGCAGAAGTTGCTGAAGTTGCTGTGGAGTCAGATCATCAGGGAGTTCATAATCCAGTGGCACTGAATAGCATCTCACCTAATCAAAACCTTACTCCAACCCCCCCATCTTTAAGTCCTTGGTCGGTATCACGTCCCTTGGATATGCGTAATTCCCATGTCGACATTGATTTAATGCGTGGGTGACACTTTATTAAATATACACTAGTGCTGTGTATATATAATATATATATATATATTTCAGATTCATGGTCCCTCATCTAATTTTGTTGTAGTAGTAATGACAGAATGGGAAGTACCAACAGCAGAGTAGAGCCAACTGACTTTTGCAATTGATAAATCTCACTTATCCATCCACCCATGATTATTGACTTGGGGTTGTACTCATGTTTTTGTAGCTGTGAGGAATTTTAATTTGAAGATTGTATGTTCCTGATTGGTAATGATACAATTTATGTCATATTTGGAAAAATAATTGACATTGGGCTAGATGTTTTATGTGGTTTAGGAGCATCAATTATGACATGATATCATGTGATTTTTGTTATAGAACTGTCTTCTAGATGTTAATTTTAATTTGTATAATAAAAAAAGAATTTTTGAATTTTATGATTTTCATATATATTCTGTGATAAAATTCAAGTATATATTTCTATTCATGATAAGTTAAATAACGAGAGATGAAAATATTTGATATTTCGAAGATTTAATATTCTTTATGAACCTTTTGATTTTTATTCTTTTGTTTTTATTCTTTTGTTTTTATTCTTTTTTTTAGAATTTTTTTTACAATGGTTTATAAGAAACAAAGTTTTTATTTATAGTCAGGAATAAGATTAAGAGATTATAATAATTATTAATAATTAACTTTATCAGATGGGTAATAATTTTAACTTTTTATTTATTTATTTATTAAATTAAAAAGTGAGTAATGTATATCAAATTACATTAGATATATTTTTTTACATTTTTTCACTTGGCTTATGTGTTATTAATTCATTTATGGTTTAATAAGTATAACTATTATAATGCACATTAAATATTTTATCATAACATAATTTATCATAGTTAAGAATGAAGTTAACATGAGTTATGATGGTCTTATGTTAATTTATTGACATAGTTTTTTTCATGTACTATATAGTTAATCTCATTTGTAACATAATTATAAATGGAAAGTACATAATTGGTCTAACGATAATGTTTTTATTAAAGATGAAACTTTTTATTGTTATTTCGAAACATAAATGTATACAAATTCAAAAAATACGAAAATTCAGAAACACATTCATTAAAGAACTCAAAGTGTCAAATAAGATAATGTCATCATAATTTTTAGTAATGTTTATTTGCCAACAGCGCCCATACTTTCAACATGATTATTAAATATGTTAGGTGGTAACCTTTTTGTTAATTGATCAACAATTATAAGCTTGGTGCTAATGTGTTTTATTGACACTCTTTGTTTTTGAATCTCTTCTTTAATAGTAAAGTATTTCAATTTTATATGCTTAACACCTTTAGAATACTTGTCATTTTTAGAAATGAAGATTACTGCAGAATTATCACAATAAATTTTCAGCGACTTAGCAATACTGTCGACTTTTCCAAGCCCTGAAATAAAGTTCTACAACCATTTATCTTGAACCATAGCCTCAAAGCACGCCATGAACTTGACTTCCATGGTGGAGGCATCAATTATTGATTGCTTTCCACTTTTTCATGATATCGCTCCACTAGCTAAAAGATACAAATAACCAAAAGTGGACTTTCTTGTATCTACACAACTGACAAAGTCTGAATCTGAATATCCAATAACTCTAAGGTTTGAAGACCTCCTATAAGTAAACATGTGATCATTTGTTTCTTATAAGTACCGTAAAACTTTTTTTGTAGTTTTCCAATGTTCTAATCCTAGATTACTTTGATATCTTCCCAGTATACCAACTGCAAAATTGATATTTGGTTTGGTACATGTTTGAGCATGCATCCAACTCTGAACAATAAATGCATACGAAATTTCTTTCATCTGTTCCCTTCCAAATCAATTTTAAGACATTGCATAAGACTGAATTTGTCTCCTTTTTGAATTGGAACGGGTGATGTTGAACACTTTTCCATTCTGAATCTCTCTAGAACTTTATTAATATATGCTTTTTGAGACAAACCTAACAATCCTTGTGATGTATCTCGAAATATTTCTATTTTGATCACATAACTTGCTTCAGACATATTTCATTTCAAAGTTACTAGAAAGAAACTTCTTAGTCTCATTTAATAGACCAAGGTCATTAGTTGCAAGCAAGATGTCATCAACATATAGAACCAAGAAAATAAGCTTACTTCCACTGACCTTTAGATATATGCACCGGTCAACAGTGTTTTCCTTAAATTCAAAGGACATAATAGTATCATTGAACTTAAGATACCATTGACGGGAAGCTTGCTTTAGGCGATATATGAATTTCTTAAGTTTACACACTATGTGTTCTTTCCCATTGATTGATCCATGTAAACATCTTCCTCTAAATTCCCATTTAGAAAGGCTATTTTTACATCCATTTAATGCAACTCTTATAATGAGCTACCAAAGCCATGATAATCTTGAGTGAATCTTTCTTGGAAACTAGTGAGAATGTTTTCTTATAATCAATGTCATCTTTTTAAGTAAAACCTTTAGCAACAAGACAAGCTTCGTAATGTTCAAGGTTGCTATGAGAGTCACGTTTAATCTTAAAGATCCATTTACACTTCACTCTCTTACAACCTTTGGGCAATTCTACAAGGTCCCATACACTATTCTGCTTCATTGATTTGAGTTCTTCTTTCATGGCATCTAACCATTTATTAACATTATCACAATTCATTGCTTATGAAAAGAAAACTAGATCATTATCAATACTCAAGTAATTTTCTAACTGATGTAAATACACCACATAATCATGTAAAATAACATACTTTCTTTCCCACTTTGGGATCTTAATGTTATTTCTTATGGTGGTTCTATTATTGATTCATTCTCAATCACGAGATTCATTACTTGTTGTTCTTCTTGATTATTATGTAGTTCAACACAAAAGGAACAACAATTCTTGAAGTAGAAGTACAAGTAAAAAGAACATGTACTTCAACTTCTTTAATCTCCACATTTTGTGAAACTTTACTTTTACTGGTCTCACTATTCTCAATGAAGCGAACATTTCTAGTTTCAACAATTCTTGTACTATGATTAGGACAATAAAATCTATACCCTTTTGACTTTTCTGGATAACCAATGAAATATCCATTAATTGTTCATGCATCCAATTTGTTTTCTTGTGGATTATATGCTCTATTTTTTGTTTGGCAACCCCAAACATGCATGTGCCTTAAACTAGGTTTCCTTCTTGTCTACAGCTCAAAGAGAGTCTTTGAAATTGCCTTATTAGGAACCCTATTTAACAAATACATGACAGTTTTTAAAGCATACATCCATAATGCTATGGGTAAAGATGTGTTACTCATCATAGTCTTAATCATGTCTAGTAATGTACGATTACGCTTTTTTGATACACCATTTTTTTATGGTGTACTTGGCATTGTGTATTGAGCACAAATACCACATTTTTTTAGGAATCTAGCAAATGGACCTGGTGTTGTTCAGTTTCATCATATCTTCCACAATACTCACCACCTCTATCAGACCTAATGATTTTCACCTTTCTATTTAACTGTCTTTCAATTTCATTAATGAAAATCTCTAAAGCATTTACTGCTTTAGATTTCTCATGTAGTAGATAGACATAACCATAACACAAATAATCATCAATAAAAGTGATAAAGTATTTTTCTTTACTGAAGAATTCACATATAAAGGTCCATATATATCGGTGTGTGTAATTTGAAGGAGTTTGACTACTTATTGTGATTCCTTTCTTTGTGTGTTTTTTTTGCTTTCCTTTGATACAATTCACACAAATATTAAGGTTAGTGAAATCCAAATCTGGAAGGATGTCATTCTTTATCAACCTTTCCATTCTTTCTTTGAAAATATGACTCAAGCGTTTATGTCATAAATAAGCTGAACAATCATTCACTAAACTCCATTTAGAGCCAACATTATGATGCAGAGTCATAAGTGTTTCATCATATAAATTATCAAGCTTGAATTTATATAAACCATTAAAAAGTATATTAGATCCAATCATACATGTATACTTACATAAACTGAAACAACCATTACCAAATTTAAAAAAAGTATCCAACAACATCAAGTTTAGATATAGAAACCAAATTCCTAGATATATTAGGTACATAAAGAGTCTCATATAAATTTAAATGATGTCCAATGTCTAGGAGTAAGCGATAAGTCTCGACACCTTCCACTAGAACCTTCGGCCCATGACGATAAATTTTTCATTTGACCTTATGGTTTGGATCGTAAGGAATCCCTACATTTAATTAGAAACATGAGTGGTACATCCAGAAGAAATCCACCAAGTGTTATGTGGAACTTCAGTTAAGTTTGATTCGAAACATACATAAGCAACAAGTTCACCTTTCTTTTTGAACCAAGCCTTACACTTCGGACAATTTTTCTGAAAGTATCCAACTTTTCCACAAAAGTGAAATTTATTGGATGAATTTTTCTTTTGAACTTTTGAAGAGGACTCAACAATCTTTAATGGTCCTTTTCTTTTTCCATGTTTCCCTTCAAATTTCTTTTTAGCCCTTTGATGACTTACATAATGGATGAAATGACTTCCTTGATTCTTGAGTATGGTTTCCTCCTAAACTAACATACTATGCAATTCATGCACATTCCATTTATCTTTCATGGTGTTATAGTTCATTTAGAATGGATCATACTTAAATGGTAACGAGTTCAAAATGAACTGCACAGGAAAACTTTCATCAACCTCCATTCCTAGTGACTTTAGTCTTGCTATAAGATTTGTCATTTCAACATGTTCTTGCATAGTATGATAACCATCAAACTTTATGGTGGTCAAAGTACTCATTAATGTCCCAGTGAGAGACTTATCAGTAGTTTGGGAGTGTTCTTCCGCAAGATTCACAAATTCTTTAACACTTTTAGTCTTGGGAAGCACAAACTTTATGTTGTTTGCTATGCTCAATCACATGAACATAAGACTGAGTCCATTTGACTTTTCCCAAGCTTTATAATGGGCTTTCTCTTCATTGCTACTAGCATCAGTTATAGCAGCAGGTTTATCAATTTGTAGTGCTAAATCAAGATCCAATACACCAAGATGAAATTGGACTTGTTCATACGAATAAAAAAAAATTTAGCCCATTAAATATTGGAACAGACGTAACATGCGAGTGTAACGAAAGAATGGTAGGTACTGCAATTATAACACATGCTTCAATTAATGCCTTAAGTAACATATAATTATATTCAAATAAATATTCAAAGTATATTAATGGTTTCCTTTGGGTGATACATTAATATATAATAACATAATTTATGCTAATAATCATCTTTATATAACAATGATAAAAATATTGGCTAAAAATGTTTGCTATCTTTGGATATATAAATACAACTAATGGTGCATTTACACTGCCACAATCATGTCATTAAATTATAAGAATAATTAATTAACCTTTGGGTTAATCCTCAAATGTCTTACAACAATGAACTTCAATTTACTCATATATAGATTATCATCTAGCATTTATTCTATGAGTAATTGAAATAAATTATCATGAATTTAGAATTATTAAACTTTTAGATTTAACCACTTTGGTGATTAACAAATGTCACATACAATAATTCCAAATTTCATTTTATTTTATTATATATATATGTATATTAATTCATTTTTATCCAAAATAAACACAAGATGCAATCATTAATTCTGAAAATTAAGACTTGATATTCCATAAGCATTAATTGCATAAAATATATATATGTATATATATATATATCATAAAGCTAGCCATAATCATATTCTTGACAATAAATTATACATACAGTGGTACAAACCAAATATAATCATTTCATATGCAAATGCATAATTAAATGCTAAAATATTTGCTTTCTGTTATGCAATCACGAGTAGGCCAGCAGTAGCATTTAATTGATTTTAATTATATACATTTTAATCAAATATACGTATCACCATTTCCATAGTGTAATACTATTCATTAATACACCGATACTAACATATTACAACGAAAACATGATTTGATTAAACCAATTCATATTTGAATTCCCAATTTCACAGTATATATTTTATATAATTGTTAGAACAATCATTATTCATGAAAAGTCATAAATTTCACAATCATTGCTCTGATACCACATGTTAATTTTAATTCGTATAATAAGAAAATGATCTTTGAATTTTATAACTTTCACATATATTCTGCGATAAAATTCAAGTACATACCTTTATCCATGATCAAGTCAATAATGAGATATGAGAAGGTTTGATATCTTGAAGATTTAATATTCTTTATGAACCTTTTGATTTATATTCCTTTGGCTTTCCTTTTCTCTCTATTTTAGAAGTTTTCTACAATGGTTTATAAACAACAAAGCCTCTATTTATAGTCAGGAATAAGACCAAGAGGTTATAATAATCATTAATAACTAACTTCATCAGATTGGTAACAACCTCAACTTTTCCTTAATTTATTTATTTATTAAACTAGAAAATAAGTAACATATATCAAACTACATGAGACATATTTTCTTACACTAGAAGGCAATGACAAGGGGAACATAGATTATTGCTGAAAATGCATGATATGAAAGCATTTTGTATCCTAATGTTGTGAGCAATATGATGTTAGGTATTGGGGTTGTAGATTAACTTATTGTTGGTGCACATGTGCATTGTACAATCCATGATCACCCCACTCCCTTTGTTCAACCAACAATAAAATTTAGTTCTAACAAAAGAGTATAAGACAAGAAAGAAAAATAAGGATATTGTAATCATGGTTGCCTTTTTTCCCATATGATATTAATTATGTTTTGAAAATTGGATCAAATTGGCTGGTGAAATTGATGAACTGGTCAAGTGTCTAGTTTAGATAATCATGAAACTTGATAAAATTGGTACAAAAAAATAGCTATGATTTAGTTTATAATGGGTTAGTGAAAAATGCTTATATTACTTTGGACTCTAGCATGGCTTATGATTCACCCTATTTTTAATGATATTCATTTAAAACAAAATGTTTATATGCAATGTTGTTTTAATTTTTTTCTTAAAAATAAAAACTAACTTAAAGTATTTGTTATTTTTTAAAATATAAACTTGTTATTGTTAAAATACATTGTTTTGAATTGTTGAAATTTAGAGTTAAAATACATTGTTGTATTTGATTTGAATATTTACGTGACTTTTGAATGTTAAGAAATTGAAGTTGTGTGTTAAAATGTTATCGTGATGTAACCAAGTCATTTGTTTCATTTCTTATCTATTCATGTTGTTCTTACGATATTTCATGGTACTAAAGTCGACTAAACGTAAGACAATTTAAGTGTCCACTCCAAAAAATGTTATCATTAATATTTAATTTTTTTTATTAATTAATATGGTGTAGTGATAACTAAAACGTGTCTCTCCTTTATTGAATGAAGTTTAAACCCAAAAAATCACTTTTATTTTTGGCATGACCTAGAGACAGATTTACATAAAAGGGTGTAGCCCCCTAACTTTTTTAATTTAAAAGCTTGTAATATACAATATAAGGATATTTATTTTTATTTAGGAAATTTGATTGTGAATATGAATGATACTTGAATGTTAAGTTTAATTTTCATATATTAATAATGTAAAATAATTTTATACAATCATTTAATTATAAATAATTATTAGTATAATTTTTAAATAATTATAAAAGTCAATAAATTTATCGTACATGATGAGTCTATGATTAAGAGATGATATAAAATTATTTTATACCATTAGTACATAAATTTTTTTCTCTTGAATGTTTTTTTTTTACAAAATGTTATTACAATTGAATAAGGAGGATCAAGTAAATGGGTAATTAAGCCAAAACAAACAATAGGTACAAAAGAAGAACAATAATAATTCTTTATTAAATAACAAAAGAGTAATTATATAAAATTGTGAAAAAATACATTAAATTTCAATGAATGATGAATTTATCTATTCATAACTAAAGGAAGAAAGAATTCGATGAAAAGAGATGATTAGAGAAGAACTCACAAGTATAAAAATTGTAACGAATTTTCTCTTATCTAGAATTCTCAACGCAAAGGCTCAAAATCAATTTTTTGTGATTTAGGTTTCTTTTTATATATTTAGGCATTTAAAGTTGGACTTTTTCTGTTAGTCACAGAGGTTCACTTAAGCAAACTGAAATAAAATTTTCAGCAAAATATCGCTTAAATAAGCCCAAGTGACTTCACTTAGGTGAGCATAGAGGCAAAATGGGTTTTCCACTAAGGTTGTGTTTAATTGAGATAAACAGGTCTCATTTGAGTAAGCATAGAGCAAAATTCTTATTTTCAACAAGGTTTAAATGAACCAAATTGGCCTCGATTAAGCGAGAGTTTTTTATTTCTTAATTCTTTAGTCTCTTCTTTATAAGTCTTTCAACATCTTTCCTTAAAAATATAAAAAATAAAAGAGATTAAATGTAAAAATAAAAAAAATTAAAATTTTATTTTAAAAACTTTATTTATCAATAATTGAATATAAATAAGATAAAAAATATAAAATATATTAAATAATTAAATTTAAATACTGCAATTTTAAAAATATGAATCACAATTATTAATGTTGATTTTGATTTTACTTTTCTTAATGGATTTAATTTGTACAAGTTTTTTTTAAGTTCCATTCTATTTATAAAACATGCCAAACATAGGATGAAATATATATATGTTATATTTATATGTTCTATTCTGTTTAAACAAGTCTACCGAAAATACCTAAGAAGATTGCAATTGCCATCTCCATCAATCAGAAAAAAAAAAAAAATAAAGGACAAATTCACATTGAGCCTACATATGTAGGTCTCTTCTAGACAGCTAACTTTAAGTATGTCTCCTTGTTGCCAAAGATGTTTAAGCAGTGCAAAGTTGGAGAGCAATTGCTCGTTTGTCTCTTTCTAATCACCAAATGTTAATTTCTGAATTTAGGATAAGTTACTATTATTTTAGAAGGGAATCAAATAAAAAATCTTATTGATATTTTCATTTAATAGTGCAAGGCAGCTTATTAAATAAACAAATAAGAGTACAATTGGAGGCTATGATCTTCCTTTATTTTGATCTTTATAATTTATTTATGTTCCAGTGAAGGAGAAGGATTCACTACACTAAATTTTGGATGCCTAAATCGTAACTTCATGTTATGTCAATCATTTCATAATTCATAATTTTAGATGCAATTTAATATTTATACTTTAAGTATGTGCATGCCTCCATTTGAAATGATATAGCACTTTAAACCAATTGAATACAGAAGTGGATCCTGACTTGGGGATGCTTTAATTGCCATTTTGTATACAAATATTGCGGATAAAACCCACCATTTTTCTTAAGTATGCTCTCTGCAGTTCCTTGAAGATCAACTACAGGGTTTTGTATATGTGCTTTGTGAAAGCTATGGCAATTTTGTAAAAAAAACAAAGCATTAAATATATTATTGTGCCTCAAAATCCTTTATCCAAACTTTCAGTTACTTTCTAATGAAATTTTGTATAAACCAATGTATTGCTTTTACTTGGTCACATTTACATTCTTGCAATTTTGATGGACCTTCAATATGAATTTTATCATTCTTGATTTTCACTAGATAAACATAATGAAATTTGAATCAAGATCCTATTGAACTGGTTAAACAAAAAGCATTAGTGCATAAAAGTTCATAGATTGCAATAAGATGATCACCTCACTCTCACAGCATATACATGATACACAGAATGAAAACTACAAATTTTACCCAATCACTTACAATATAAAACACAAACATTCACTTAAACATACTTTTACAATATCAAGCATCAGTCCATGTAATATCAAGCCCGCCCCACTCATTTGGGGGCACTCCTAAGGCTTTCCAAACAGCCCTTGATGCATCAACAATGTTATTGGGACATGGAGGTTGATAGTCATGGTCTGCATCACATCCCCTAGTTGAGTCACACTCATCAACCACCATGGCCACCACACTTCGATCATTGCCACTAATGGTGATGTTGTGGAGGCACCTGCTCTTGTGGTTGAACCATCCTGTAGATAGTGCCACAACCGGTGTGTCATCAGAATGGTACTGGTTGTCACATTCTGAAGGACCACCACCATCTCCACCCTTCTCAAAACTGTTAAGAGTGAGGTAGGCCTTAGTGTGGCTAGACATAGGTGGAGAACATCCATATGTTGTGTACATTTTACCTTCTATGCAACAATCAGAATCATTCTCTTGGTTGCATTGTCCTGGAGGGGCTTTCTTTCCTCTGACTCTTCCACTTGGGCGGCACTTTTGAGCTTCAGAGTGAAAGCAACTAGTTATGATGAGAGTGGCTAATAAAATGAAGGATGCATTTGAGCAAAACCTCTTCATTATGTCTATGGACTTCTATGTTTCTACTCTTTGTTGTTCTTTCAAGTGTTTATTTCTTGGATGTGGAGATTTTAATTTGTATATATAGAGGCCTCTTGATCAGGTACATGATTTGGCTTCGAAATATAGGTTTCTTTTTGTGTCAAACAATGAGTTCTAAACTGTCTCATTTTGCCAAAATGATAAGTACAACATTCTTAAAACACCAATAACTCAAATTCCAATTCCAATCATTCAAACTTTATAGTTGGATATTGAACACACACTTGTCCTAGTTACAATAAATAATAAGTCGGACTTATGCAGCCTCTTACGTTGTGAAATTTTAGTCATTTGTGCAGCACAAACAACACAACTAGTTTCTTTTAACTTAATATGTGAACATTACTTAAAATATACAAATGAAAGAAAATTGAAATAATTATCATAGTATCAATTTTGAAGGCAATGCTTGTATAGTAAGTAAAAGTCTAGAACACGTATATGCTTCAATTATATTTCTGCTTATTATCTTATTATTTGGATGATAACACGTGAAACATTTTTTTATAGGTAAAAGAATTGATTTCTTGATTTTGATTACTTCCGTGAAGTTAGTCTAAATAATAATCAATAAATAACATGCATGGCCATGGCCGCTAATCCATATAAAAAATGACCAAATTCTTAAAGAATCAAGGTTAATAAACATAATAAGAACAGATTTGCAGTCTCCATAACAAAACAAATAAAATATTCAGCAGACTAGGTGTAAAATACCAATTGGCCTGCAAAGGTTTGCACTTGATATCTACAACTTCCGCACCTCTTGCACCCAACAAATTTTTATTGGTCTAAATATGTATTTAATTTTTAAAAAATAGATTTTTTTATTTTAATCTTTTGAGAAAAATATTTTAGTCTTTTAATTTTTTTTGTTTTATTTTTTGTTAGTTAAGTAATAACATCAAATAATATTGTAATAATAACTTTGACAATTTAATGAATTATCATAATATTAAAAAATATAATAAAATAATTATATATAATTTTTTTTTAGAAAATTATATTTTTAAATTCATATATGTTCAAAATAATTAATGACAATACACTAGTTAATGAGATATTTAAAAATATAATTTAAAAAAATTAAACTTAATTATTTTATTAAACTCTTTAATAATAGGATAAGTGATTAAATTATTAATATAATTGTTATATCATCATTTCAAAAGGATTGTATTTTTTATGAACCAATTTCATATTTAAGTAATTTTTATTTATTGATGCTTCTACGAGCAATTTAGATTCTAATAATTTTTAGAAAAAATATAGTGATATTCTTTGTGTTTTATATAAATTATATTTAATATTATTTTTTTTTACATTAACTTCCTTAATGTTTGAAAATAATACACTTACACTCTTTTATATACTATACTAAATATCTTAATATTGAAAATATTACACCAACATCTCTTTATATGTTACATTAATATTTTTTATATAAAAAAATTAGTGTAAACTTAAAAAAAATAATATGTATAATTTTAAAAATAATAAAAATATTAATATAATTTACTCTAATTTTAATGGGTCACATAACTTCATTTCGTAAGTATAAATATTAAAGGTTTTAGTATCAAAAAAAAAAATTATTAATTCTTTAAAATTGAACTTTTATGCAAAAAAAATTAGATTGAAGATTTGAATATGTGAAAACGGAAATACTCAGACATTTGTAATTTCTTAATATATATATATATATATATATATATATATATATATTTATTATTTATTTATATAAATCAATTAAATCATGCCTTTAATATGCATATATTATCATTATATTATTGAATATAATAAATATTTTTTAATAAATATAATAACATAAAAAACATCAATTTATTTATATAAAAATTATATTAATAAAATTTTAGGTCTTTTTTTTGTTAATCGTGTCATATTTTTATGGAGAGGGTACATAGTATTATATGTGAAAAATAATTAGAAATTCTTTTATAAAATCAAATAACCAAGAAGTATCGAGTACAATTTGCTAAAAACATAGCAGTGGTGGTGTGTGACATCAACTATGACAACAACGTTGGTCATGGTGGAGGTGGCAACAAGTGATTATGGTGGGGATGATCGTGGTGATGGTGTGTTATCTCCTTAACAAATGTATCAAGTTATATAAGTAATATAAAATGGAAGTCCAAGTATCATATCCATAGGGACTTGTTCAATGTTAACAATTTATATGTTTTTTACTCACTAAATTAAGGGTAAAAGATTATTTGAAATTGTGATGATTAAAACACAATAATGGAGAAAATTTTGAGAATAAACTACGAAAAAGGTTGTTGATTTCAAAGATCCAAATTGAGAAAACATGATTTAAGAAACAACAATAATAGATGTTGGGGTTTGACTTCACCAAACCATTATCTCATGAACACACAAACTATTAATCGATGTTTATCATTCATTTGTAATCTCCAACTCATAAATATGCTCAAACCCTAATTTCTTACTAGAAAATCCTAAGTCTCATGATTAAATTATCAATTCCTTGCATAACTTAACCATGTTACTTGCTTTAAGAAAAGGAGTCAAAGGTGACTAATGAAATTTTCTTTATTCCTAAATATAAGCCCTATTAGATGCTATTCTTAGGTTCATAATTCAAATATATTTCCAAATCATATTTAAATCATAAAATCAAGAAGAGGGTGATTAATCCAAAGTAAGCATTAAGCAAAGAATAAAATATGTAATGATGAATAATAAACATGTTTTAATAACTCAAAAAATATACATGAGTTCAAGTTTAGTTACATCAAATCCTACACCAGGAGAGCTAAGCTACTTATGGATGAGAATAGCATCATAAATGGTAAAAGAAATATGAAGATGGAAATGGAAACTTAAGGGATAGTTTCATATAGCTATGCAATGCCCAATCTAGGTAAGAGAAAAATTTTCTCTTCCTATGCCAAAAAGGCCCTTTTATTGCCTTTGTATTTTGCTTGTAAAGTACTAGCACGACAATTTTCATCCAACGAGACATATTCTCATTGGGCTAGAATGTCTTAGTAGATACTAAAATATTATAGTTGGACACACCATTCACTCTTATTGGGCAAGAATGCTTCTAAAAAAATGGTTTCTCTTTAGTTCTCTTTTGCAAGGCTAGAGAGGCTTCCCAAAATAAGGTGTCACTAACTCTTTTTGGCTTGACGAGCCATAATATTGTTAGGCTAAAATGCTTCTCAAAATTGATGTTTTTTGACTTGTTTTGGTTGGGTGAGAATGTAATTCTTGCTAGACAAAAAAATCAAGTTTTTGCCATGACCTTGATAATGAATTGCTCTAAAGCCAAATTCTAACTCTATATATAAAAAAATAATAAAAACATAAAGATGTATTTAATTTACTAACTAAAAATTAAAAATTCTTAAACATTTATATTTTGACTAAAGTTGGGTCAAACGTAATTTTAAAATAAAGTTAAATGAGATAATTGAACTCTTACCTACCTAAATAAGTAGGTAAAAAATGTAATAGTCATGATGGTGGAAGCAATCTCACGGTGATAGTGATAGGTTACTGATAATTTTAAATAAAAATAATAAGATAATTGAGATAATTTAAGATGAAATAATTAAAATGTTTTATAGATTTGATTTTTATTTTTTTTATCTTTTAAAAATTTAATGATTATATTATATTTATTTTGAATTTTAAATATTTTAATTTAAATAGTTTATTATTTTTAATTTTAATTTATTGATTGTTATTAATTATTCTTATTTTTATATATATTCAAATGTTCTCGCAAGAGTTAATCCCTATGTACGTGTTTCAGTATTTAAATTTATTTCTAATAACTTGTCATCTTAAAAAGTAGGGAAAAAAATTTCTTTTAATTTTATATTATCAAAGAATGATAAAGATTTAATGATTTTTCTTATATTGTTTAAAATTAATTTCTTAATAAATTTATATTAT
>JAMLFT010003850.1:0-20970 GCA_026544285.1 Pachyrhizus erosus | reverse complement strand
GAAAATTTTAAAAGTTTAGCTTATAGAAAATAATGGGATAAAATAGATATTAAAATAGTATAATATAAATGTGAGATTTATAAAAATATATATTGAAGTAGAAAAATGAATAGAAGTAAGAAGGGAAAAATTTAATTTAATATTCTGAATTTTTGAAATATAAAATAAGATTTTATAAATGTATATAAATATATTAAAAGAAATTAAAATAAAATATATAGATTTTCAGAAAGATATAAATATTATGGTGAGTGAAAATATAGGAATAGAAAGAGAAAAATATAGATGGATTTATAGAATTTGTTTGAAAAACTAAAAACTAGAAGTATTAATTTTTAAAATATAAAAAAGAAAATAAAAGAAAAATAAAAAAGAAAAGAAATTTAGAAAAGAAGGTGGCTGGGGGCTCAAACCCTGGTTCCCAGGTGGGTAGTAAAATGCGCTATTGCCTAAGCTACCCGTCCTGGGTGTTAAAATGACACACGAGCCCATATATATGCCATACAGGGAAATAAATAAGAAAAATGAAAGCGGAAGGAAGAAAAAGGTGTGGGGAGGATTCTAACGCATGAGTAGGAGGAAGGAATAGTTAAGAGGAGAGTAAGTTGCCATTAAGATCGTTAGGTCCATCGTTGGCAACTTAAGAAAATAAAATGTGTATATGTTTACCATAAATTCCTTTGTCGCCATTGAAGTTGTTAAGCAAACTTCTTCAACCTCGAGCCACCCTTACCAGAACGACGCCAACCTAAAGTTGAGCTACGATTGCCTTCGTTGACCTATGCCCTCGCCCTACGAATAAAATAAATGAAAAAGAGGCGTTGAGGACTCTATATAAACAGAGGAAATCGGAGGAGAAGACATCAAATAGAGAAACCATTTGCGAAAATTCTCCATGAACCCAAATCTCTTTTCTTCATTCCTCTTCACCAACAACTTCGTTTTGATATAAGTTTAATCCTAGTTCAATTAATTTGGCAAAAGGAGAGAAGAATCACAAATTTGCAACAACGCTGAAACTTTGTCGAAAAACTTAAAAACTTCATCGGAACTGTAAAATTCAAGTAAGAGGAGTCTTTATTCTTCGATTTTGTTTTGCAAATTCATTTCTGATTATGCCAATTTCATGTTAACACTATGAATCATTCAAAACAACAATAATTTGTGCAGGTTCAAAATTTAAATTCTTCTCTAGTCGCCATTGATACCAATCTGTGAATTAAGTGAAATTTTGTCCTGAAATGGTGTTTTGAATTATCGCAAGCATGTTGGTTACTACTAGAATAGGATTGAATAGTTTAAATGTTGGTAAGGATACTGGATTGTGCCTCTAGTTTGAATTGAAAAAAAAATAGAATTTGATGTTCTTTTGAAAACTATAATATGAAGTTGGGATGAAAAAGAATAAAAGGATAAGCAATGGTAGATAGGAGAAAGTGAAAGCTAGAGGGGAAGAAGGAAAAATGAGAAGAGAGTAGTAGTTGGAAGTCAAGAAGTAGGAAGAAAAAGAGAGGGAGAGAGAAAGAGGAGAGAAAAATGTGAGAGAGAGATGAGAGAGAAAGAGAAGAGAAGAAAAAGAGAGAAAATGAAAGGGGGAGAAAGGAGAGGGAAAGAAGAGAGAGAGGGAGAGAAAGAAACGTGGATGAGATTTAAAACTACTATAAAGTATATTTTATAACTATTACAAAATATCAAATACTAATGACATTACTTTCAAGTTGATAGAAGAAACAAAATGATTCACTTTTGAAGTTAAATAATCAAAATAATTTTTTTAAAATATAAAAGGCAAAAATAAATTTAAAATATGAGATAAAGGATCAAATGTATATTTTAGAGTATCTTATAATAACAATTCTTAGGAGAATTAATTTTTTATTTAACTTATTTTTTCTATTTGAATAAAATTAATTATTTTTATTTTTGCTAAAATTGCAATTACATATAATTAATGATACTTTAAATGTTTTTCTCCATCTTACTTGAATGCAAGATGTGTAAATTATTTCAAGTCAATGTGGTAAAACTAAAGTACATAAAAACTTGTAATTGCAACATATGTTTAGTTTTTCATGTCTTGTATACTTAATATCACTAGAACATATCATTATTTTATCATTCTTATATTTTTATAAGACGATAACTTAAGTGAAAATGTTGAAAGATTTTGTTAAGTAAACAAAAAACAAAACAATGATGGTTGAATTGTGTTCTAAAAGATTTTTTACAAAACTTTCATATAAAAAAAAGGTTAAACAAAGTTTTAAAGGCTTAACAAATGAAAAATAAAATATTTGTTTTAGATAAAACCGACAATTTTTCCTTATTAGTGAACAAATGATATAAAAGAAATTACACAATAAATTTTACACTGATTCACCTCTATCACTAAGGTTGCATTCAGTTCTTGACAAACCATTAAGTTTCACTATATAAAAAAAATACAAATATTCTTTTATCAAGTCACTTCTAGTGATACAACAAGTAATATTTTCTAACATTTACAAGCTACTATAATAAATATCATTTATTAAGTCACTTTTACTTAATCTCTCGAGTTTTATGATTAATATGAGCTCAAGTGACTTTAAGTGTTTGTATCAAACAAATATAAACAATGTCAATGAGTCTAACTCTAATTTGTCAATGTGTCTGTATCAAACAAATATAAACAATGTTTTTCTTAAAGCACGTAACTCTAGTTTCCATTCAAAGTCTTATTCTATTTGTAGACAACATTTTCAACTATCTGTTATCTCACAATGGTCTTTTAGTTTTGTCTATTGATAAAAGGTTTGAGTCAACATTAAATGTTGCATTAATTGCTTTTCACCAATTAGTAATCTAATATGCTAATAACGCAACCTATTTATCTTCTTTTATAGGCTAATATTAGATATTAGTAGTCAAATCTAGATCTTGTGTATTGCACATACTAACTTCATTAAAGCGTGAATTTTGAGTTGACAAAAGTTTTATTGAATACACTTCAAGTTTTGTTTTTTATCCTTCAAGACATTCTTTATAACAAAATAATTGTTCTTATGTAATAACTGCAAATGATTAAAAAACTTAAGTTATTCATCGTATAAAAAAAATGATATCTCATACTAAAGTCTTTAGATGATGGACAAATGATCTATTTAGATTAATCATAAGATAGATTGTCCATTTGTGTCAAACGATAATACTTATTGTTTGCAACATCAAAATAAACTTTAGGGCTTGATTTGTCTTTAGCGTTATCAAGTTTGATAATGTTTTTAATTTAACAATTAAGATGGGTGAAAAATAAACAAGAAACAAATTTGTTGAAACTAAAAATGTATGAAGTATCTAACCGTTCGAAGTTTTAATGATACTAAAAGTTATTGTATTTTGATGATTAACAAAGTTGTCAAGCATGCATATATGTTTAGACATCCAAAAACGAAAAGGTATAAATTCCTATCTTAAACACATTAAAAATGGTTTTATAAAAAGTGACATCAAACACGCTTTTAAACAAACATGTTCAAAGTTTTTAGAAAACCATGTGTCTTGTGCACTTTATTCACTAACCATCTAATACATGTTTTCTATAAATCATCCAACATCTAGCATAATGTATAAGTTCTTAGTTTTGAGTTTGTTATGTTAAGGTTTCGTACTCACTCTAATGATTATATGTCTGTATAGTTTAAAAACATTTGTTGAAACCCATCTTGATATGCTTTAACATTTAAATATCTTGGTCTTTGTTAAAAAGCAAGATTTTATGTTTAGTAATGTAGTCTCTAAACAAATGTTTATCAACTTATCAAGGCATAATACATAAAGAGAAAATATAAGAAAGAATGTGGAAAAAAGTAACATTATGCATCAAAGATGTCAATGCCTTTTTGGTATATTTGATTGCTATTTCTCTCTCTTTTAACTCTAAATAAACACATATTTTGAGGAAAATGAAAACTTCTTACATTAAATAAAGAATCAAAATGAAAAAGTTTTGTGAAGGTTTTTAGTCTTATAACAAGTATGTTTTCAAAAGCCTTTTATAAAAAAATCCTAAAGTTGAAAGAAAGTTAGATATCTTAAATAAAAACGCTTTGATCACTTTGCTTTAAACCATCTCTCAAAGTATTTCAATGTAACTCAATTGCTTTTTCTAATTGTGTGACTAAGTGCTTTTAATTAAAATACAAGATAAAACTAAATTTAATTTATGTTATTTAATAATTATTTAATGATAGTTAGTAAGCTTGCTTGTTTGTTTTGGATGAGTTTAATTAGATGTTATGAATGAGTTTGGTTGCTTCCCTTATGATTTGGACTTTAAAATTCAAGTGACAAAAGGGGTGTGTTGAGAAAAAAAAAAACTTTGAAAATTTGAATAACTAGTATCAAACCTTTTACTCTCATTTCCCTTAAGATTTTGAATCATTAACTAGAAGAGTGCCCATTTTCTTTCTTTAGGAACTTAATAATAACTTCATTAGTGGTGGTAATATCATATTCCTATATTTCTATTTCTCTTTTTATTGGAGATACCTATAACAGGTTTTATAAAAAATTTGGTTATGATTCAATAATCTAATTTAGGGTTTGGTTTGGGATTATTTGTGTCTATTAATGTGAGTTGTTAGATAAGATGGAGAAAAACTCACTTATTTTACAAAAAACTTCTTCCTTTCTCCTTTATTTCCAAAAGTTAAGCTCTTGAAGTTTGAATAGGTAAGAGAAACTTGACCTTGAATTTGAATTCTATAATTGTAGAAACATTTGTATATGAACTGTGTGGTGTTACATAGTTGGCATGTGTACCAATCATATGTAGTATTTTTTATTAAGTAAAGTAAATATTATTTGCACATAAACTTGCATATATTAGGTAATTTGAAGAATATTTGCCTACTGCAACTAAATAATGATATAAAATGGATTGAGTAAATTAAGGTAAAATGTAGTGAATTTAAAATACTAGTTAAAAATAAAATTATTAGAATTTTTTTTTTGGAATTTTATGAAACACTTAACATGCAAAATAAAAAGGGTTTTAATAAAAAGAAAAATCATAGTAGTTGAATTTCATGAAGTTCACCACTATGTATGAACAATTCCAATATATTTTAAATTAATCAATCAATCATCGAAATCCTGATATCACTCAAATCTTAATCCCTCATTGGTAAAAGCATAAATCTTATTATTCAACATTAATTCCTTAATTTAATAATAAGATTTTCATTAAGAGTAAGGTTTTAAAAGGATGACTAAGTGAATAAATACTATTTCTAATATTAAACCCTTTGTTGTTCAACTTTAGGTTTAGGTTTAAATGACATTTTTCAATGATCACATTACCAAAGGAAACATGATTAGTCAAGTCATACACAAAATATACAAGCATAAAGTGAAACAATAGATTATGATATTAAACATATAGGGATAACTAAAAATAACGACATAGAGTTTAACATCATTATATCCAATTATAGTTATTTGGTATTAATTACTCCTAGACATTTAAAGTGCTAAAAATGGTATAAGGATGAAAAAGTTTGAAGAAAAAGACACCATATATCACTATAATTGTTCCCAAACTCTAACAGAATGTTCTCCAATAATTGTTAAGTCAAGCCCCATCATAATTTGTGTTTTGTCTTTACTTCATATTAGTGAGTTAAAGAATTTGCTACTAAATGTGACTCCTCAAATTATCTTCCTTTTTATAAAACACATTAATCTTCACCTTAAATTATTTGGATTCCTTTAATTATAACTTTAAACACTTTACAAAGACATTTCTCTATATATTTCTTATTAACAAATTCTACAAGATTTGTTTGAACTTTCAAAATCAACGTCTTTGAAAGAAAAGGTTTCCAAAAAGAGTTTAATGTTTAAGAAATCGTTTACATAACTTTTCATAAAACTTTTTTTAGCTAGATAAACGTTCCGAAAAACATATTGTTTCCATAAGCGTGTATAAGGCAATAAAACTTTAGCAGAATTGATTTTAAACGTATAAAATATAATGCAAAGAATTATAAATCATATACATAAGAGACTCATCAGACTAATTCTTACCAACATCAATTTAATTCATTCATATAATAGTCACTAGAATAATAGTAATTAAGGAGTGCCAAATATAATGATCAAGGGTGCAAAAAGAATAAAGTTTTTCAAAAAGAGGATTTATAATGTTCATATACAAAATGACCTAGTCTACCCACACACAATATCCTAGTTAGAGCAGTAGTAGTAAATCCTATCATATATATACATACACATATATATATCTATCTTGTGAGTTGTACATCATGTCCTCCTTCTATGCACATCCTTCAGATGGATCCTCCTCATATAGTGGGTCATTGATCCACTGCTATTTGATGGCTGCACTGTCAAGCGGAAGATTGGCCAGTAAAATCTCATCATTGATATCTGAAAAAAATGGGGATGTAAGGAGTTAGTTCTCCGTCCAAACTGAATCCACCATCACACTACAAGACACACCCCCTCACTTTCATTCTCACCGTCATGTCCTATTTACTTCACTATTAGACATATTTTTGGGCTCGCAATGCCTCTTGACCTTCCAAGTCATAGAAGTCTTACATAACGTATATTCATTATTATTTGCTTTCGGGTGACAATTGGGAGTGCATATCCTGTCTGGTACTCGAATACGAACATTCTCGACCATTCTTGGTAATGCTCCATATTTGTCAGGGACGCCAAGTCTGTCACGTGAGTCCCTCCGCCCTCAGAGTTATCACAACTTGGCACCTCAACACAATCCCTTAGGATTCTTTAAGTTTACGGACATTCCTCATGTACCATTATGTAGTCAACCCTTGCAATCTTCAATCTTAAATTCCTCACACACGACTTTATCGTATTCATCATCAACCACCTTCATCACCATCGCGACTGAATCTCAATCAAATCACTGGTACTGACACGATTGACTCATCACAATGGCAAAACTAGTCTTCATCGGCTATCACATAAACATAGTCATTGTGTCTTCATCTCAATATTAGGCTCTCTAGCCATAACTCATTAGTTCCTACGACCACAGGCATTTCGGCCTCATAAATCATTGATTTTCTTGAGACTCACTGCCCATCAGTCTCTGTAGACTCATCAACGAGTCCATTCATTGAGTTTAACACATTCACACTTTTCACAATTTTAATACTAAATTCACCTCTGTTACCAGAGGTGATCAAACAAAGTCTCGTCTACAGAGACTCTCTATCAATCCATCTGGGTGGTCCTATTGGCTACAACGGTCTCCCCACAACATCAGTCAATTTGTTCTTCTGATGATTTTAGAAAGTCATCTTTATTAATTTTTTCCTACTCATCCTAAAATTCATCTAATTAGACTTGGAGTGTTGGAATTCATTAAGAGTTTAGTTTGTAAGATTTTCTTCTCATGTTTCCTACAATTTTACAGAATTTAAGTCATTGAGTTTTTTCGATTAAAATTTCATCGAATTAACGTGTTACATCAAAATTCCATATGATCATAAATTTTTAAGAAAAACTCTTAGAATTTTATTTGAAATTCTATTATATTTAAAAAAAACTCAAAAAGACTTTCAAAATGTCTTTTATTTAAAGTTTTAAAATTATTTCAAATTTATTTTTTAAAAACGACATTACACGTAATTTTTTGTAAATTTGTTTCTCCCTTTACTCAAATCCAATACGGGGGAAACTTCTTTTCATGTTCTCATAATTAAATTTTTTACTAAATAACTCATGTTCTTGTCCCAAAACGTTGACCCAACATGGTCAAATTTTGACATTTCGCTTAAAATTACGATATAAGGATAAATTTCAAAAATTCATTTCTCTTTCAATTTAACTCCAAATTAAGTGAAATTTTTTTATATATATTCTTATAATTAAATTCTTCATCTTAGAAAATAAATTTCATCTATCAATTCACTCCAAATTAATACAGTTTAAAAATTTGATTTTTCGCCCTCTAGAAAGTTTAGTATGTCCTTTAAAAATATATAACTCCTTCATTTTAAATCCAAATTGAGTGAGACCTTTTAATACATCTTTATAATTGTAATTTAAAACCAAATTTCTAGGTTTCAGGTCAAAACTATTTGCCAATTAATACAGTTTTTCAAATCTCTCTCAGTTGCACTAGTTTTCACATAAAATATTTTTTTCACCTTTAAAAATATGAAAACCTCTTTTCTTTCCTTCCTATCCATTTTTACTTTCTACAAAATGTTTCTAGATGTCAAAAACTAAATTTACACATGGCCAAACCAGTCACATAAATTAATTTTGAAATTTTCTCCTTGTTGTTCTACTTTTTCGTTTCCATAAAACAACCTCCACTAATTTATTTTTATCTTTTTATTTTTTAATCCAATGACTCTGAAATTTCTACCACATGTTAATAACATCTTAAGGATCCTAAGAAAAATTATTTTAATCTAAAACGAAATTTATCCCACCCTAAATAAATTTACAAAGTCTCAGCCATTTTTTACGTTGTTTTTTTTATCAGTTTTTAAGTTCACTTTCAAAACTTTATTCCAGTTAGCCCTTAGGTTTCCTTGCTTCATTGAATGATTTTATAGCTTCATTATACAGTTTATTAATATAGTTTGAGGTCCAACAATTTTTCAAACATCCAAAATCAATCCAAAACATTAAAACACACCAAGATATCCTCTATTTTTCAGGTACAAACAGAGTGCACCATTCAGCCATCATTTTCATCACATAACTCACATTTTAAACCATCATTCAAGCCCTTTTAGCCCACACATTCATCATAAAATATTTGCACATACTTTTCTCATCATTATAGGCATATAAACTGGACATATAAATTAAAATAACACAACATAGTAATCAGATTTTTGCCACTTTTTTTGGTTTCCATATTCATGAATTTAAGCAAATAGATTCAAGTCATCCAGAGGTAAATTAAAAGCCTCATTTCCTTCACAAAAAGAGTGGGAAAAATGACTATAATGAATAAGAAAGCTCCTCCGTACCGTAGTGGAAGACACAAGAATTTTTCTGCACAAAAGGTTTGGTGAAGAGATGCCTCTAACTAGTAGTAACAACAACCCTTGTGCTCCTCCTCACGGCTACCTCACAAACTATGGGTGACTTGGGGACTCAAAGAACTCAAGAAGGGAGGTAGAAGAAGATGTTTGGGGGTTTAGAAGTGGTGGGAGGGGCTGCAATGCATAAAAAAATTCTGATGCACCAAGGGAAGTGTTGACAACACGAAGAGTTTGAGGAAAGGGGTAACATGGGTCCTTTTATAAGACTCACATTAGGTCAAGATTAAGCTAATCTTCATGGTTAAGGCCTTGATTAAGTCCTTGATTAGGTCAGCCAAGCTTAAATAGAGTTTAAGGCTTAATTTTCGTCCAAATGGGCTACCTAAGCACTAATCCTCTACATTAGCTTAATTAAACTAGTTTAGGCTTAATTTGTTTTTTATGATTACCTGATATTTACAAAAATGCCATTAATGAGTTGACTTTTGGTCAACTTCAACGTTTTCTACCTATTTTTTTATTTTTTTGAATTTTCTCCAATTTTTTTCTTTTTATTTTTTCTACCATTTTGAGAGGTTTTTCTATTGTTAAATCACTTGTAGTATTTATTTCTTAGTCAACATTTTATTTATTTATTATTTATCAAGTAATTATTAAACACAAATATCAATTATTTCAAATTATTCAATTTTTTATTTATAAAATTAAAGATGTTACACTAAGCGACTTCCAACTTATCCCAAGGTAGACTCTAGAGGTATTTTCACTTAGTGACTAGAACTTCTCGTCAAATGAAATACACATTCTTGTTGTGTCAACTTTGAGAGATTTTCAATAAAAGATAAGAACTTCTCATTCAACAAAACCTAAATGCCATGTGGCTTTAGATGAAGATTGTATTCTTGTTGAGCTAATTTTTCCTCTTATTGAGTGAAATGTCAATTTTAAATTTTATTTCCATTCTCCTCTTTAATGTGTTTATAACTCCTACAAAAATATACATATAACTAATTTAAATTCCTATAATTAGACTACGTACAATTAATTTCTAATCATGAACAAATCTAACTAAAATGGAACAAAACATTGTAATGAATAGAGGAAAGACAAGGTTGAAATTTATATTGTAACTAAAATAAATATTATAATTTATGATTGAATTATAACTAAATATAACAATTATCAAACTCCTCAAAATTTAAAGTTTTGCTTGTCCTTAAGAAAAAATAAACCCAAAGTAAACTCAAAAACTAAAACTATGAACAAGATTAGAGACTAAGATTAATCAACAATACTCTATTCACAAAGCATGTTATTCAAAACATGATTTAAGGTCCACATAATCTAATGTTCCAACACTTGATATGGTGCTTATGACATAAATCATAGAAAAGATGCACTTCGAGCTTCGAGAGATTAAGAAGCACGACAACTTCAATAATAAAGAATTCAAGAATATTTCATTTCTCATAGAAAGAAAGTGTTTCACTCAATCATACATGTGTTTTTGGATAAAAAAATCACTCAAATTATCCAATTGAAATATTCAAAATCAACATTATATGTCATTTTATCCTATTAAAATTTGCACACGCATAACATGGATCATTAAGAACTTTATTAAGGTTGTAACTTGACTAGGTTATAAGGGAAATTGATTTTTCTAGATAACAAAAACATCAAAAAAATTCAAGAAAGCAACCGTGTTATTCCTTAATCATCATCCTCACCTTTTTGAGGTTAAATCAAATTTCATACTAAAGTAACCCAACATTTTATTTATGATTGTTACTTAAATAATAATAAAGAAATTCACACATTGTTTTATAAATTTTAATTTGTTATTTAAATAATAATAAAAAAATTCAAACCCAACATAACAATTTGTTTCCTTATTCCATAGGGTGAGGTGAACACATTGTTTTTCTTTCAAGCTCAAATTTTGAAGAAATAAATTTTACTCATTGTTTGGTTCAAAGAGCTTATAAAGGATTTTTCACAATTCAAGATTATGATTGAAAGGGATCATCAATGTTAAACTAACAAGAAAGACAAACAAAATCATGATATTATTATTTATACAAAAAATAATATTAAGTACACATAATAAAATTATTAAACATTTGTTAGATTAGTCAAAATATGAAAGATAAAAGATCACAAAATTATTTTTTATTTTTTTATTTAAAATATGTTACTGGGAAAAACAAAAGAAATAATAAGGGATAAAACAAAAACATTAAAACTTGTTACTCACTAAATCAACAAATAACTTTTGTCCTGCGTAACAAAATAAAATATACAAAATTATCATTTTCACTTTCATGTCACCCGCTCTTTTTCCCAGCATATTAACATGTCTTTTTCTTTTATAATTAAAATGTTTGCGTAATTTGTGGGATAAAAAATAACACTACCATGGAGCCACGTAACTTCTTTTACACCAGGAAACCACTTAACTTGTACAATTTTAAAATTGAAACTTCTACATGTATAGGTTAATTATCCATGTACATGTTTGAAACTACTTTTACATTTTTTTTTATTAAAAAATGCATAACCATTAATTGACCATTTTTTCAAGTGGATCTTGCTCTTGCACCTATAGTCACATTACAATAAGAATGCAGCAAAGTGTGATGTTAATGTCATACATAGTTATGCTAAATGTATTATTAAGATAAATTAAAAGGGTATTCTAGTAAAATTTATATATTACATGTCAAATAAGTATATGTTAATTCATAAAAAAAAATTGAATAATAAAATTAAAAAATTAAAAAAGAAAGAAAAAACTTAAATAGGATAAAACAAAACTGGCATTGCTAAATGCACTCCCGCGTTTGATAAGAACACTCCTCTTCTTAAAACAAAACACCCTTACAATTATCCTACTACCTCACTCTCTCCTTTTTTTGATTTCAATAACCCTTATCGCCACCTCTTCCTCTTCACTTCCCCTTCACCTTTATTTATTTATTTTTATTTTATTTCTCTTTTTATTATCGCGGCATGCTAACATGAAAGCACATTTTCATTTTCCATTAGCTCCTTATGCAAAATGAAAACATATTTCTGTTCTGCATTAGGTTTATTTTTTAATTTTTTAATATTATAAAGTGATAAAAATGAGATGTATGTTGGAAATATTCAAGTAATAGTAATTAGTAATTATTTTTTTTATTTATCATATAATTAATTCAATACACATTAAATTACTGATAAAAAATACTTATTAAATAAAAATTATGTTTTTTTAATTAAAATTAAATTAATTAAGGTAAAAGTTATGTTTTTTAATAATTAATGAATTAATTATGCAAATTAATATTATAATTAATTTAATTTAATTATTATTAAAAAATTAATTTGCATAATAATTTATTTGATTACTATTATAATTTGTAATTTCTATCTTAATTAACTCAATTTAAATTAAAAAGGTAATAAATATTTAATTCGATTATTGTTAAAAAGGATAAATTGTTTCCTGAATAATTTAGTTTCAATTAAGAAAAAGACATTTTATACAACCATTACTTTGTTTTTTTTTTTAAAAAAAAAAACCTATATTTAGAATTAATTACAAAAATGAAAACACATTTTTATTTTATTAATTTTTTCTTAAATATTTAACACAATAAAAATATTTTTTCATTTTGTATTGAAAATGCATACTGTGAATACAAATAGAAACATGTTTCAATTTTGGATTGGTTATCAACATACACACATTTCTGTGAAGGGTATTTTCGTTGAGAAGAAAATTAAACAAAAGAATAGGGTAAACTTAGTAAAAAAGGGTGCGTTTAACAATGCCCAAGACCAAAGATGGATTTTTCTAGCTATCGTTTTTTGTTTTACATTCTAAAGCTTTTTTTCCAAAAAAAAAGCCAAAGGCCCAAACAACAAAGAAAAAGAACTTCTTCCACGACACAAGCAAGTAATAGGAAAGGATGTTTGAGGTGTGGTTTGATTCGGTTTTTAGTTAAAAGTCATTCGAATGAAATATAAAAATTATATGTTCAATTTGGTTCGATTTAAACATAATATTAAATTTAAACTAAAATAAATTAATTTTTTGTGATTTGATTTGGATTGATGTTGTACTTTTTAATATTTTAATTTTTATTAATATTCTTTTTAAATTTTAGTTTAACTAACAAAAAATTAACATAATGTAAATTCTAATAACTAATTAAGTTATAATCAAGATTTTAAATTAAATTTAATATTTACATAATAATAAGAATTAGAAGAACAAAATATTATAACTTATAATAGTTATATTATTAATATTTTATACAAAAATTTTGTCTATTTAACAGTATTTATTATTCATAAAAAAATTGAAATTTTGAATAGCTAACCTCACAATGGTTGGTTCATAATATGTTTATTTTTAAATAACACATAATTAAACAAATAATATTAAAAAATGATAGTGTGTTTGAGCATGTAAGAATAAAAATAATTTTTTTTATTTATTATAAACTACAATTCTAAAAATATTACTTAGCTCCCTGTATATTTTCTTGATTTTATTTTAGTTGTAAAAATAAAATTGTAAAAACATAGTGATATTAAAAATGTATATGTGAATGTTGTATAAACTTGCTAATAATAAAAAATATAACTTTATAAACATATGAGTTTTTGTTTGATTTAGATCAATTTTAAAAATATAAATTACAAATCGAATCGACTGATTTGAGTATAAAATTATCCAAACATATAAAAAATGATTTGGTCAATTTTTAATTTTAAAGATTTTAATTTTTATTTTTGATTGATTTAAATTTGAACACCCGTAAAATAAGATAATAAAATTGTATAACTTTTTTATTTGTTATTACAAAACTATTCCTATTTAAATAAATTGAATGAATCATGTGTTTCTTTAAAAACTAAATGTAATTTATAAAACATTTTGCAATTAAATTTTTTATTTATTTTTAAATTTAAACAAGCAATAAAAATTAACAACAGCAAAAATAAAATAAAATTTTGAATGAATGCTTGATATATTCCAAAATTAAAATTTGAAAATAATATTTCTCGAAGAGCGTTCTTAATATGTTTTGGATATTTAATTCTAAAATGTTTTGTTAGTCATTTTAAAAAATTAAACTCTAAAAGTTGATAGAAATGTATTCTTAAAATGCACACCTTTCATTATATAGAAGAATAATTTAAGATTAAAAATTATAAAAACAAAAAATAGAAAAACTGTAAGGTACAGAGAAAGAAGGTACACAAGTTCATTTTCTTTTCTATGTTTTTTTTTTTAAATGTTGCAAGGCCTTCCAAAAAAATTGGAGTTACTAGCAAATGAATAAGTCCAAACAAGCTTGGGCTTAACAAGAAGGCGTGAAATGACATTTTTACATACTACAAAGAATAAATATTATATATTTTCAACCAATATAAAATCATGGTATGTATAATTTATAAAAGTTTAATAGTTATTTACTAACCGTTTAAAATAATTTTATATGATTATTTAATTATAATTTATTATTAATATAATTTTTAAAATAATTATAATAAAAATAAATTAATGAATTATACATAATAATTTATAATTGAATGACAATATAAATTTCTATTATATGACTCTTTCTTCTTATTGTAAATGTTTATAAACTTACCATATATCTCAATGATAGTATAAGATTTTATTATATTATTAATACATAAATTATTTTTTCTTTACAAAAAATATAATTTTTATATATGGTTATTATAAAAAAAATTATGTTATCAACCAATCATAAATCATGATAAATATAATTTTTAAGGTAGTTATTATAAAAATTAAATTAAACACATAATTTAGTCCTCATAAGTATTCATATTCTTAATTTGATTTTTCTATGTCAAATTTTATTAAATCAATTTCTATACATACACAAATTATCAATTTAGTCTTTACTATATTTATGTATTTTTAATTTGATTATTCTCTATACTTGTAGCACTTTCTTAATTTAGTTTTTATACATATAATATATTTTTAATTTTTATAATAATTAAATTTAAAATACATAACATATGTGAATATCAAATTAAAAGTATGTAAATCACGTTATAATGATAAAAACCAAATTAATAACTTTTATACGTATAAAAATTAATTTAATAAAATTTTACATAGACAGATTAAATTAAAAGTTTACAATATGTACTAGGATTAAATTATATATTTAATATAAAAATTAACAATCTTATAATATATATCAATTTATAATTAAGTAATTATGTTTAATAATTTTATATTATTAATATATAAACTAAATTTTCTTTAAAAAAAATTTAATTTCTATATATTCTCAATGTAAAAATCTTTAAAAACCTAAATAATACTACAAATATGATGACTTCAAACACTACCGATGTCGATTATAATAATGTGGTAGCCTTAGAATTAATATGGCTTAGGGGTTTGCATAAATCGATCCAATCTAATGAAAATAACAAAAACCGATCCAGAAAATTGAAAATCAAATGAATAAAAAACATATCCAATCGAAAATTGAAAAATTAGATTTTAAATTTAATTTTAAAAATTCATCAAATCCAATCTAAACCAAAATTGTACGTGTATATGTATTTTACTTTTATTCATAAACTTATAATATCAGCTATGTTTTTATTTTTAAAATCATTGTAAAGATAATTTTCTATTATTTGAGTTAAGATGCATAAATATAATTATTATTAATTTTTTTATATAATATATACTTCAAAAGTTATACTATTATTAATCATATAATAATATATAAATGAAATATATAACATTTCAAATGATTTTTTATTATGTTTATTATATATCTTATTTTCTTAATAAAACAAAAGTTAGATTAAAACTGAAAACCAATTTAATCTAAATCTCTTCAAATTGAAACACATTGGATCGAATTAAAATGTAAAATAAAACTAATTAAAAGATAAATTAAAAATAAAAATAATTTTTTCTTTAAAACCAATCTAATTCAATCTAATAATGGCTGTTTCTGCCAGTCTCTATTGCTAATCCTGGAAGGTGGATTTCGTCCTATAACCCAAACAGATTTATGTCTAATCACATAATTAGGCTTTGTCTTTTTGACTTTGGGCTTTTGCTTCTATGTAAACCTAAAAAAATAAATAAAATTTAAGCACAATGAAGGGATCATTGAAAAGATTTGCAGTTATTTTTTTGAAAAAAAAGATTTGAAGTTACTAGGGATAATAAAGAGAACATTGAAATTAGTTTAGATAAACAAAGGCAATACAAATATTTTTTAGACATTTATTTTAAAAGAAATATTAACAATACATTATTTAACATTTTATATATATATATATATTTTATTATTAACTAAAATTTAGTAGAAATTATAAATTTCTGTAAATTTTAATCTTATTTAAAGAACTTTACTTATGATTTTATAATTAAAAATAAATTTTAATCAATAATACAGAAGAATGTGTTAAAAGGAAGGTGTTGTTAACCCTTTTTTTATTTGAATGTTTTAGTAAACACGTTTGGAATAGAGGTATGATCTAAGTTTCAAAATTGTAAATCTTTCATTCAAACTTTACTCACCGCATGATTGGAAAGTAAAAGCGTAAAATCACTTTGTTGAAAGCGTGATTTTAACAACTTCCACGCTTGAAAGCACAATTCCAATTTCTTTATTTTCTAAAAAAGTAATTTTTACTTGTAATCAAAAGCCCTTTTTTTTTTTTTCCAACAAATAAAGCCGTAAGATTTACGCTTTAAATGTAGTCATTGATTAATACTGATCATAGCCACACCCAATGTTGTAGGTCAAAAATCTTGTCACTACAGCTTCCATATCATCCAAAGAAATTTTCCATGCTTGGGACTATTTGAAAGCCACTGCTTAAGACTTTTAGATCAAAATGAGTTAAGAATCCACATTAATTAGTGGAGTGCATTATACGTTTGGAATGCTTCCAAAACTAGTTGCATTTTGTCACAATCAATAGAGTAATGAATAGTAGTTCTCAGCAAGGAAAAATTCTCAAGGGTACTAATTACTAAGTGTGTTATTTTCAGTGATTAATATTTTATTTATTTGTTTTTTGTATAATTTTTAAATTCAAACCGATAACATGGATGATTAGACTAAGAATTGATTTATCAGCACAACCATTCCATTTGTGGATAAGTTTTAATTTTAATTGGTCATCTTTATTTTGATAAGGAATTGTTTCTTTACGATAATTAATTGCTTACATGTGACACATTTTCAAGTTCTTTTAACTGCCCAACTAATGAAAAAAAGCTTAATAATATTTTGCCCTTTTTTATTGTACTCAACTTAAAATTTAGTTATTTTTTTTTCACATTTGATCATGATAGTTTTTTTTAATACAACGATGAACAATGAAAATAAAATATAAAATCCTATATATATATTATTCAAACTCATCGTTACTAAACCAATCTAAATAATTTTTTTTACTATTTTAATTATATATATAATTTTATTTCATTTATTAATTTAATATCTAATATTTAACGAAAATATTAAAATGATATTCTTTTATACTGTCATATCATGTTAATATTAAACATCAAATTAATAATTAAACTAAAACTATACAATTAAAATAATGAAATCAAATTTATATAATTATATTTAAATTTCATTAATAATTAGAGAATAAAAATGTAATTAAACTTAAAAAATTATTATTTGCCCATAATGCTGTTCCAAGGATTTAGTGATCTCACAGTATTACATACACAATTTTTATCGGAATCGTTGTTAACATAAATCTATTATCTCTTCAACCTTATTTTCATTTTATCTTTTCTTTATATCTCTCTTTTTTCTTGTAAGATAATTTATCTCATCAATACTTAATTTTTTTCATTCATCCATTTGTATAAGAATGATTATGACCAAACCCATAAATCAATTAATATAAAATCATTTTAATCTAATAAGTTCTAAATACACAATCATATCAAATATTTAGGTAAAAAAATTTATCGACTACAATAATTTTACACAATTCAATCAAAATTGTGTTTAATAAAGAATACACGTGTTATCTTAAAAAAAAAAAAGAAGTATCAAAATAATTGTTGCACTTGCATGTGCCACAGTGGTAGCACACAATGTGTAACAGTCTCTCTAGTTGACTAACCACTTAGGGATTTTGAACTTGACTAGTAACAATAACAACACAATGCACATATCTATGCATCTTCATCGCAAATCATTGCATCATGTCTATCACCTACGTATACTGTATATATACTATGAAACTTTTCCACACCTACCCAACATTAGGAACTCGAGTAACACGCTATCAATCTAAAACAATTCTTTAACATATTTCTTTAGTATTAAATAAATACATGAAAATTTTATAAAAAATATAAAACAATTTTATACCATTATTTAATTGTAAGTTATTATATATGATAAGTTGATTAACTTTTATAATAATTCTTAAAAGTTATATAAAAACTAAATTGTAATTGAATGACTATATAAAATTATTTTTCAATGTTAGTATATAATTATTAATCTCAAAATTTATTAAGAACATGATTTTTGAAACTTCTGAAAATGCTAATTTTAAAGATGTATGCACTTTTTTAAACAATTATATAAAAGTAGACATTTTTATATAGATAATTTTCTTAAACAAAAGCATTCTTTCATAAGAATAATTTTTTATAAAAGTTCACAAAGGGATATGTATAAAACAAGGTTAGCAAATTGCCTTTCATCCCTTTCTAATTGGTAATATGATTAACAAGTAATGACGAATTTTAAACTTGTCAATTTTTATAAGAACATACTAAATAGAAAAATTCAATAGAGGGAAAAAAGCCCATTAATAACTAATAAGTACGAAGTAAAACCTATATGATTTAGCAAAATTAATATATTTAAAAAGTGTATTTAATTATGAGTAGCAATTTCAATACCCAACATATATGGTTTGAAGTTTGAAGGGTTAGTTGAGTGTCATATTATACAATAAAGTGTGCAATAATAAGGTTTTGGAAAACAAGGATAGGATTTGCATCTTCCTCGTCCACAAATAAACCCAACCACCAAACTTTTGCCACATTCCTAAACATTAGAACCACCCAATAATCCATCTGAGGCTACTGTGATCATTGACTTCCTAGCCATAGCCAAATGCTTTTCCATGCCCAACTTTAGTTATTTTTGGCAGAACATTAAATCATTTATATAATATTAATTTTTATATTATTTTATTTCACATTTATTTCTCTTTGATTCCCATCTCTCTTATATAATTACAAAAAAAGGAATTTATTTTTTCTATTGCCGACACTTGCATGCATCTTTGTAACTGAAAAGATAGAGAGCGAAATATATACTTTCCCTTGAACAAGAGAAGAAAGAGAGGGATAACTTGTCGTAACCATAAAACGCCAAATATTAACATATTGAAATTATGAAACTGTAGAGTGCAAGTAACAGAAAATTCCTCTTCCAACTTCCATAAACGAATATCACACAGCGTAACTGATAGAGTGAAGCAAGACATCATGCACATGAGAATCTAAGTGTAAGTGTCTTCCAAGGTTTCATTCTCCTCGTCTCTCAAAAGAATTAAACACGTGTTCCTTTAGAGCCTTTATCAATAATCATATACATGCATAATCATACACGTATATATAATGAATTTTATGTATTGTTAGTGTCATTTTTTTATATTGAGATCTAATTATATTAAATGAAAAAATATCACACGATAACTCAATAAAATTATATTCAATACTTAAATAGAAAAAAAAATTACACTTCATTTTTATTTTATCTATATGATAAAACATATTTTATTTATTTTTTTATTATGTTATACATACTATGAATTTATTAATTTTATTAATGACTAATTTTTTTAAAAAAACTTTCTTGATTACTATTAGGAGAATCATTTTTTAATTATGTGTTTTTCATTTAAGACTCAAAGTCAGCAATTTATTTTAAGAATTTAAATTTAAAATCTTACTTAAAAAATCTAATTCTAATATTACTTAAACTAAAATAATGTTAATATATATACTTTTATAAATGAAAAACAATGACATATATATTTATGTATATCCACAAACCATTGCTCTAAACGGAAATAAAGTAAATGGTAACCGTTGAAGTATATCGATAACTTTTTTTTTTTTAACTTTTCCGTCATATATTTTCCTGATTAAGAAGATATTTTGGTATGTTAAATACAAATATTGAAAAAACAAAGTTAGGGAAATTAAATTAGTAGGGAGGGGTTGTGTGTGGTGTGCATTACATTGACATCAACGTCTGTGGCAGGTTATTTGTACGTTGTGGTCGCAGTGGATTGGACATGTTTTACTACACTCTGTTTTCTGCTGCTGTGGCCCTACCTGTTATGTGGGACTCATATACACGTGGCTCCCCTTGTCACCACATTGTATACGGCATATTACCTTCATCATATTTATTATTTATTAAATCTCATAGCTCAAGTCTCCAACCAAAATCTTTTATGCCAGGTTTGAAAAATAAAACCAGAAGAGAATATGAGAATAAAAAAATTAAGAAAAAAATTAGCAGGAGAAAAAGTTAATTTTATACTTGTTTGATGTGAGAGAAGTATAAATAAAAATAAAGTGAAAGAAAATAAATTTGTGTTTTTTTTTTATAAATATGTATTCTTAAAAAAAAATTTATAAACAAATATAGATTTAATCGAGTATTTAACTGCTTAATTATTATTGTTTTATGAGTTTTATTATTTAATTTTTCATAAATTTTATCACTTAAATTTTTTAATTCGCACATATTTTATTATTTAAGTTTTTTTATACACTTATTATCATATATATTTTTATTTTTATGTAATGGTAATAAAATGATGTTGTTTTATTTTTTATTTGATTTTT
>JAMLFT010003849.1:0-21007 GCA_026544285.1 Pachyrhizus erosus | reverse complement strand
GTATGTTATATAATTATAATAAGGTTTAAATAATTTTTTGATTTTTATAAAATATGATAGTTTTTATTTTAGTTTTTAAATTTTTTTACTTGAATCCTTTAAAGATTTAAAAAATTTTATTTTAGTCTTTACTTTCAAATAATAACGTTAACTGAAGACATAACAATGATTTTGATAATCTAGTAACTTATCATGACTTTAAGAAGTCTAATAGGATAATCACATGTATTTTTTTTTAGTAAACTATGTTTTATAATTTTTTTTTGTAAAAAAATTAATAATATGAAACTAATTAATGAGGAATTTAAAAATATAATTTGACAAAAAAAATTATATATGACTATCTTGTCAAACTCTTTAATGATGTGGTTAGCCACTGTAACACCGTGAAATTTTAATCTAGTTATATGTGTGTTGTATTTATTTATTTATTGGATTTCTTGAGGTTGAGTTATATTATTTATCTAAAAATAATTTTTTAAAATTAATTCTAAGTAGCTAAAATTCTCTATAAAGATTTTATAGGAAAAATATTGATGGTAGATATTTTATTTAATTGATAAAAACTTGATTGTGCATGTGTATTCAAAAATTTAATTCCTAACATGTATTAGATTCTTTTTTGTCTATATTATATTCTTCTAATGAACTTTATCTACCAAATAAAGTTTTACATATGAATATCCGATTAACCTTAGATAATAAAATAAAACACATGAAGCTTTATTCATTAGAGGAAGACAAAATTTTCATTGGACAATTTTGTCCTTCCTGATAAAAATTTACTAATAAACTTTCATAAGTAAAAATTTATTAGATAAAATTTAGATTTTGTCTGATTTAAACCTAAATTATTCTAATTTATTTATTAGGAAGATAAAATTATGTTTTAAGATAAATAAAATAAAAGAGAAAATGGGTAGCATTATTGGACAAAAATTCATCAAAAATTGGTCAAAAAATGTTTTATTGCATGTTTTTCAAGAAAACCCTTTTAGACCAAGTAGGCCCCACAAGGAGCCATGTGACAATAACCTATTAGCCACTAAACTACATGGCCTCCAACACTACACATCATCCTAAATCCACTAAAATATCACATTAGCATCAAATCAAATTAATTCACATATAATCCTATTTAATACCCTATAAATCCTAACCACACTCATTTTATACATGCAAAACACTCTCCCTACTCACCTTTATGTATCAGCTAGCTTCACTTTCCCTCATTTTACACAAAACAAAGTGTGAGCTAGGCCAAAGACACCAAGGAGAATTCAAGTTCCTTTTTAGCTTCCAACTTCAAGCTTTCCAACATCAACCTCTCTTCTTCTAATCTCTTGGTAAGGATGATGTTCTTGTTGTGGATTCAATTCGACTAAAGTTTGGAGAACCATTTTCCTGCCTTGCATGTCCATTTTTATCCATGGAAATTTCGTTGTATGTCTTTGAAAGTTGATTCTTCTTCATCCATTCTTTTTTTGTTGCATTTGTTGGTTGTTTCTGTTGGGTTGCATGTGTTCTTCTCCTTGTTTCTTTTTGAGTTTCCAAACCATAAGGATGATCCTTAAACAAAGGAGTCTCTATCCAAATTTTTCTATATTTCTTTAAATTTATTTACTATTTTATTTATGGTCAAAGAATGAGAGATCATGGCTAGAAGTTAGCCTCTTGCATATGCATGTGTCACCATTCTGGACATATCCTTTTATCCAATTGATGGATTTCTTTCAAACTTATTTTCAATAAAAATAGATACAAAAACACACATTTCATATTTCATAGCTTACTGAATATAACCTTAGTAAGAAGGTCAAATCAAGCATGTAACATGTGCCTTTTGACTTCAGTTTTTGGGCTGGCAATACTTGATGTTTTTAGAACCTGTGCTTACTATTTCATCTCCACTACAGTTGTTTGCATGTCTAGTAACTTGAATTGTTATCTTTCCAACCATGTATTTTGCTTAAGTTTTAAATGTTAGAAACATTTTTAAATAGTTTCCACAATCTTGAGGTAATGCATGTAATGCTTACTTGTGTTACTGAAAAATAATCCCTAGAGATTTATTTATTAGGAACGTTGAAAAACAAGTTAGGGTTTGATTTTTACCTTTTTAGAAAGATCGATGTGTTAGTTTCAAGATGAAAAAAAATTAAAACATCAATCCCTTTTAGGAAGCCCTCAAAAAGTGGAAAACATTGGATTATGGTTAATGTAACTGAAAGTTGAGTTTGTCATCTTGAAAGATTTTTAATAATTTTTGTGTATTTTTGTTTGAATATTAGAAGGATGTTCTGGAAAATAGACTTCAAAACCTTTCAGAATATATAAAAATATTTCCATTTAGACTTTTTTTCACTATTTTTACTTTGGTGAAACTTTTTTATCTAGCTATTGGATAATGTCTAAGGTTAGACCAAAGGACATGACTTTGCAAATTTTTATTTCGTTCTAAAGTCAATTTTTGGACAAAAAAGTGTTTTAGTTAAATAAGTTTCAAAACTTGCACATATTGAATTAGACAATGTATTTTATATCATTAGAAAAATAATTGTGTTGAATAAAGAATCAATTAAAAATAATATCGAGATGGTCCATAAAAGGATTGATTTTTTACCAATGTTAGTTTTGGAAAATATTTAACTATATTTCCTTAATTTATTTTTATAATTTTTTGTATATTTTTGCTTATAATAAATTATAACTTTCTAGAAAATACATTTTAAAAAACCTTATTTATAAATAAAAATCTAGTACTTTAAAAATATATTGTGATAAAAAATTTTAAAAAATATTTTTCCATTTTTCTAAAGCCAAAATATGACATTATTTTTATCATGTTTATAAGCTTAGTCTTTTTTATTAAAATTAAGTAACATGACCTCATGCATAACACAAAATATTATGTTCTGATTCTGACCTTAGATTTTGAGATCCAAAAAGTGTGAATTTTAGGAAATTATTTTTGTGTGTAATATCTTTAAAGTTTGAATTGTTTGTATTAAGTTATATATAAATGTTTATTTTGACTTATTAATTTTTGTGTGAATTTATTGGGTGTTTTGAAGAAAGTTATAGATATAACGCTTATTTTATGTATGATCACAAAAACCTATAATGAGGAACTGTGATAATTAGACTAAATTCTAATGTTGATTGTTTTTAAATGACAACAAAAATAATAATATCCTAATAAAAGAGTGTGAATTAGGGAGAAATAATATTATAATATTTTGATCCTCATAAAACTTGACAAGGTAAGATATTGTGAGAGGTGAGACATACATGAAATTTAATGAAGAATAACATATTTTGTGTTCAGTTGTGTGGTAGATCTGTCATCATGTGGGGTTACATGAATCGAGATGTTGTTGCAAGAATGAGCATATAAATATGAGTGAAAGGAAAAATGTTGAAATTATAAGATTAAGAAAGTTGTGTGGGATGTTCTAACTGATGAAATATATATAACAAAAGAGCAAAATGATTATCGGAATAACATTTTTCACCAACTTAGGGTGAAGGAGGCAATGACCTTGATTTATGAAACGTTTTAGACTTGAAGCAAGAGACCATGAGGGTCGTGGTGGTAGTTTACCATGCTCGATACCTATGCCAGTATAACCTCTCCCATAACAATAGAAAAGGACAATCCTAGTAAGGATGAATTATTGTAGAGTCAATCCTTAGAGAATGGATAAACGACATAATGGTACTTTGAGATGTGAATCATAAAGACTAGGAGTCCTTAGGGGAGTAGTGCTGGGTGGTGATGAAAAGTGTCATAGAGCCAATTTGGCAACCCTAACTGTTTACAATGTCTAATCATTATTTGTGAGAGTCTGCTATTGTACCATAATGTAGGGAATACTCCCAATATCCATCCATTTTTTTAAAGATCTATAAAACCACTAACTTTTGGAAACTTTTGTGGTAGCTGGCCAATATAATGAATGTTTTAAGAATTTGATACCAACATTTTTAGTACTATGAGTAAAAATATTAGATAACCACGCGAGAGTAGTTGATTGTTTGTGTGTGTCTTTCTTGAGTTGTTTGTGTTTCTTGATGAAACAACAAGACTCGTTCCTTTCTTTTTCTTTAAGAATAGACATAGATGACAAAGTCCCTACATCACTTATGGATTGCTTATATTAATGAAGGTTGAACTTATGACATAGTCATAAGCAAAGACCACTTCATTGGTCATCTTCGTTTTACCTTGGCATAATTGGACACAACTTACGCCACTACATTTCCATCATGCCACACCTAGAAAGGTTATTAAGATCTCTTCTTGATCATCGTTTTCAACATCTCATCATCTAGGAGATGACTCTAAGGCTAAGGTACCTAAGGTAAAGGTTGAAGTACTAGAGTCAAAGACTGAGATGCTAGATGCAACTCTTGTTGTAGGAAAGACAGATTGGCTAGTTGAAGGTGAGGAAGAAAAGGATCCTAAAAAGGACCTAGAGGAGTACCCGATGAGGTAACCTCCTTAGGGATTTGATAGTGGAATCTTTTGACTTTTTTGACTCATGCTTAGTGTAGTGGACACACAAGATTTGAGGCTAAAGATTACTACTACCAGTCTAGGTTCCTTTTTTATGTATTATTGGCTATACCTAAGATTCAATTATCTAGTTTTTTTACCACTTGTATTTTTGGCTATTTTTTTGTGAGTTGGACTATAGTTTAAGGATGCAATATTGTTATTTTCTTTTACTCAATTTCAAACTCTTATATATATGATAATATATATGTATTCAGTCTTTTACGTCTCATATTTTCTAAGTACATATAAACTTGCAAGTTTATAGTATTTACGTAATGTTTTCGTTAACAAGACCAATTTTGAGTGTCAGACTTATTTTTCTTCTTTTATATTAACAAATGAAATGTTTTTAAATTTTTTGTCAAATTTCACTATATTTCTTTGAGTCTTAAATATTTCATGCAATTAAACGAAACAAAAATGTGTTAAAATCCAATAAAAGTACAACATGTGCCTTACAAACTAGAAATATTGTGAATGATAACTTCTTGAAGGGTTCAAGAAAGGATGAGTTGATAGAAATATTGTGAATGTGTGCAAAGTGTTTATAATCTTAGTGTTTCTATAGTGGAAGATCTAACAAAGGTTAGATCAATTGGATGTAGACTCATTAGGAACTAAGTCAATATAAATCATTGTGCAAACTTTTCTCATCTCTCATCTCTTTAACTTTGTGCATATTATTGAAGGTTTCAAGAACTACACTTGACTTTGTTTCAACTTACAACTTATGGATAACTCTAAAATTCTTTTAAAGAATATGTATACATCTTGAACTTTGTATAAATCTTTTTTAAAAGAAAAATAAGGGTGAAGGATTTTTTAAAAAAACTCATAATTCTTGGAAAAAGGCATAAAAATTTATTCACCCTCCCTTCTAAATTCATTGTTTGTATCCTACACTTTGATTATTTTGATGCTTCTAAACGCACTTAATAAATGTTATTTTTAATTATGAAAAATTTACACATTTTTATAATAATAAATAAAATGAATTAAGATACATGTTAGATTAAGGTAATAGGGTGTTACATTTAATGATATGAGAATAGTTCATTCTTGTCAAGACCTAGGGTATAGTCTTTCTATGGAGTGTGTCCTTGTGTTCACTATTGATGAACAAGAATGCAAGTTTTATTGTTCTTATATCCTTTGTTTAGAAACAAAAAATATAAGACAAAAATGGACGTTCAAAATGATTTTCAATGCAATTCTTGAAGCAACTTTCAAAACAACTTCTAAAGGAATTTCTAAGAATGCTCACCACAACAATAACAATGAAGAATGATCTACATACACATATGAAGATTTTTCTTAAGAATAAAGTAGTTATTTTTTTAGTTTATTATAAATGACTGAGTGCATGTTTGGCTAGGTTCTAGCTTTGGAAAGACTTGGTACTTAAGTAGTCCACCATGACTCACCTCTATTTATTGAGAAGTTATTTGGTGTACTAAACCACTAATTTCTTTAATCAGTTCTAACATGAAGGTTTTATTCCAAGGCAAGAGATTTAGCAACTTATTCCATTATTTTAGGCAATAACTAGGAAAGCACCAGAATTTGATTTTACTTAACAAATTTTGGAAAGGATGATTGTTGTTCTAGTGACCGTGACTTGAGAAAATGTAGAGCTTGTAGAGTATAGGGGATTAATAGCTTTATAGAACAATGACTAGCCCTCTTTCAAGGGACTTTATGACCTTGATAGTGTTCAAAGATGGTTTATTAAGAATCGTTCTTGCATCAACACATATTTTAGTTGAGAGCCTAATCAAAGAAAAGATCAAGTAGGAATATGCAAAAAAGAAAGGTCAACTTTAGAGGTGTATTAATGACTTTTGGAAAGACATTTATTTTTCTATCTACTACTAAAGATGTCACATCAAGAAAAAAACATAACTAAAATTTTGATGCATTAAATAAAGATTCAAAATAGAAAATTTCATAAGTTATTACCTCACAATAGAAATATTTTCATGAAGCATATATAAAGATTAAAAGTGGGACAAGAGACAATTGACTTAACATTGTACATCTTCGGGATAATCAAACTTTCATCAACACTTTTTGGACGATTAAGTTCAAGTGCTCAAATAGTTTTATTCTTTCTTTTGCAAAGTTGTTTTATATTTACGCTTAACTATTATATCCTCACATTCATGACTAGATCTTATATTTTTAAACTCTTCTAATTTGTGAAAGTTAGGAGTGATTAGTGTTAAAAAATACTTAAGTTTTATAATATCAATAGAGATTATGTTATAGTTATAAATGACAGAGAATACTTAAGTTACTAGAAATGACATAAAAAATACTTTTTGTAAGCCAGAAGTAGAATTGAGAATACTTGTTTGTAATCTTGATTTGGATAGTATAACCCTTCAAAATTTGAAAGAAAATTAGATGCAGTTCATGTAGAACGAACTAGTATAAAAGTTCATGTTCTTAGTTCTTCTCTTAACCTTGCATTTTACCCATATATCCATGGACAAAAACCTTTGTTAACTTATTTCCCAACTTAAGCTTTGCAAAAACCTTTTAAAAACTTCAAAAAATTACACACACTATTCAACACACCTTTCAAATATGTTTTTGTCTTTTCATAAGGTCAATTAGCATATTTTACTATAATTAATATATTGTTCAGCGCATATAATCTGGCACCTGAAACTAAAGGATGTTTGTATCACTACTGATGAAAGAATGAGTTGTTGATTGAAGCAATAACAAGAAGAGGCACTTGTGTGGTTATATGTCAATGGATGGGATGAAAATGTTTAGTGAATAAAAAGAAAAAGGATAAAAGAAACATGAGAATTTAATATTAAGCCTGCTACAAGAATTAATCATCCCAGAGCTGATTTTGTCATCTCATATGCCAAGAAGCATGCTGCATTTGCAGGAACACTTCGGGCCATTGCAGGACCAAAACCCTTATACAAGCCTTTGAACCCCTCTGAAGCTCGAATCTTTCTGAATGCATCAAATGAACCAGAAAATTTTGGGTTTCTGTAATCATCTACTTGGATCACACTCTTAATAACATCAGTTGGGTAAACAAAGAACCAGAAGGAAGCTCCAGCCAAGCCTCCAGCAACAATCAGAGAACCTCTACTTAGACCAGAAGTATCAGTGCCTCCTGCAAACTTCTGCTTTAATGCTTCATATACACCAAACATTATAGCATTTCCAGGTATCTCACGCCCCATAGTGGGAACCAAGCCCTTGAAAAGACCTCTCATGCCCCCTTCTGATCTGAGAACATGCCTGGCCACATCCATGGGTCCTCCATACTTAACAGCCACGGCAGCGGCTCCAGAGCCAGCCAGCGCACTTTGTGCTTGCAACCTGACGATATTCACCATGAATCAAAATTAGTTAAGCACAAGATCAATACATATTTGGAATACCTGTGATGATGTCTAAATAACATGAAAAGTTAAAAGTAAGTTGATGAAGACTAATCTGTAGCTCGAATTCATTTGATTTATTCTAGTGACAATCTGGTTTGTGTTAACTGAGAGAAAGAATGGAGATTGTTAAAGAAAAGCACCTAAGAAAGATGCTTTATAGCAAAACAAAAAAAAAAACAGGTACCGATACAAAATCCATGTGGTGTATGTTTGGAACGGATTATTTAACGTGGATTGGACACTCTCTCCATGTCCAACACTCCAATTACACAGAAGTAGGTATTTGTCACTTCTGCTTTGACGTGGTTTATAGCGTCAAATAATTGAAAGCACACGAGCGCCTAAAGTTTTATAAAGGGAAAAAGAATGAAAAATTCCAAAACCACTCAAAATGTATAAAAGTTGATAGAAAGAAAAGGAAGAAAATGAGATAAAAAAGGATAGTGATAACTGACAAGAAAAGCAGCATCATACCTGCATTTGATCAATTCAGTTGGGCAAGCAAGAATGGAAACAGCAACTCCAGCTCCAGCTCCACAAATAACCTGCTGATTCACGGTGAGGGGGGCACCAGGATGGGGCCTTACTAATGTTTCCATTTGTCCCCTCACTGTAAACAGGACAGCATTGAAAGCTGCAACTGTAGCAAGTGGGGCACCCATGCCTTTGTATAAACCCCTTGGTCCTTCAGCTGCTATTGTCTGCTTGACAGCATCAAATGCACCTGAATACTTGGGAAGCTGACCAGGGAGTGGTGCAGGCTGACTTTGGAGCTTGACCTTGATAGTGTCAAAGGGGTGTCCACATATCAACTGTGCTGCCCCTCCAACAGTCCCAGCTGCAAGGTCCTTAGCCACATCTCCCATCTGTAAAACATAAATTCCAAAGTGGGAAAGTGAGAAACAAAGGATTTAGACAATGAAACATGAATATATGAAGTGATGAGATGAAGAACCCAACGAAAGGTATGATCCTTGAGAAAAAGCTCATTTAAACAATATGGGAGATAACAACAAACATCTATGAATTGAGAGCTTTAGTTTTGCAGCAGATCAAATAGGAGTTTCATTCTTTCATAGAGACATACCCTTGGTGTCATTGTTTTCCTATTGAAAATTTCATATCCCCGTACAAATATGTCAGATGTGCAAAGAAAAAATAATTCTTTTCAGGGAACAATTAGTGCCAACAAGAAAGCGAAACTTCACATGGTAACATATTGAAAATAATAACTCAGAAGGGGTATACTCTGTCATAGCATCATAGCTCGAAAATGTTGTGATGACAGACTTAGTATTTCACTTTGCTTTATATCCATCGCTATTCTCCAAAACATTTGAGAGGTAATAATTAATTATATAACTGAAAAACAAAATGTACTAAAGAGCTTCAACAAATATAAGATTGATTTTTCACTTCCGTAGGATATAGAGAGCAATCACAAACTTTTCCTTTTGCACGGGTAATATCTAAATTGACCCAACCAGTCATGCATGTAATACAAGGATCATCCAGAGTGACTAAGAGTATCACTATTTCATGATGAACCATGCAGACAGCTTACACTTCCAGAAAAGATACCAGATAAGAAACAAGAAGCTTCTAATTGGCAAGAGAAGCTCATTTTACCAAAACAGAGCTTATAGAATTATAAGTTTGAGTTGATAGATATACAAAGAATACCATAGGGTTTATTACTAATGTTTTCTAATTAGCTCAAAACTACTTTGTAATATGGCATTCTTCAATCATCCAGAGTGTCTAAGAATATCACTATTTCATGATGAACCATGCAGACAACATACACTTCCAGAAAAGATACCACATAAGAAACAAGAAGCTTTTAATTGGCAAGAGAAGCTCATTTTACCACAACAGAGTTTATAGAATGATAAGTTTGAGTTGATAGATATATAAGGAATATAATAGGGTTTTTACTATTGTTTTCTAATTAGCTCAAAACTACTTTTTTTATGTTATTCTTCAAGCCTCAAAATAACTTATGCCAAGAACCCATTTAAACAACTTCCTGTAACACACTAGGAGAAAAAGGAAAGAAGGAAAATGACAAAATTCAACTTCATGTTTGAGGTATAAAATTGTGAATGTATAATGCATTGCTGAACATAATATTAAGTGATATCAACTATATTGTCTTCATACCAATTGAAAAACAAATAGTAATTTAATATAATGATAATCAAATTTGAAACAAAAATTACACAACAAACTCAAAAAATGGAAAGGTTCACCATATAACAATTAACATCTTAAACAGATGGAGTTCCGGTATAAATTCATGAAACTATTTAAATTTATCAATTCATACAAAACTTCTATTTTATTAATCACAGAATAAACAACATGAGGGAGAAGGGGGAGGAAGAGTTCATGGGTTTGAATCCCTCCCACTGACAAAAAACTAAACTAACATTTGCCGATAGAAAAAAAAAGAATAAACATGAAGTTAAATAGTGATTAAAAGTGTAGGATGGAAAGCATCAACAGTCACAGTAGATTCAGCACACGCCACATATTTTGCATTTGAAAAGGACTATAGCTAATGCAAAACCAAAATTTGTGTTCTTCCCATATTGTGTACCTTATCAATCAATCGTGTGTGCTATTTCATCAATGCAAATTTATGATTTAAGATATCCCAAGAGATATTTTTTCATATATGCAACACCGGGGTTTCTCATTCCTTTTCATGGTATACATGGAAAGCTATAGCACGTAACAGCCATTTGTAATACAGAGAACCAGTCTATATCCATGAATCATCCTATCCAGTAAATGAGTTGCAAGTTTTCATAACACTCATCTTCATTAATAAAAAAGAACAGGCAGGAGAGATTTCCATCCACTTTAACAAATAATAAATAAATGAGGGATGGTTAGACATAACAATGTTTTACTTCCATCAGCTTTATTTGACGCCATAGGCGTATGCAATATTTATATCCCCTCAACATATACTCCACATATGTCCATGCCCATAGTCCACTTAAGGTATGTTTGGTACCATTTGGAGTAAAAGATACAATTGGAATGCTTCACCCAACACACTTTCAACGCACAGGGTTCCCAATGGTAATCCAAACAAGAACTTAATCTTCAAGATATGCACAAGTATTAAAGGAGAAAAGAATTTGAAGGTTCATTAAAGTAATTTTCTGTTCAGATTATAAAAGGAGAAAGAAGGTGACACCTTCCACTCTCTTTTGGCTTTATAGATTATAAAAACAGTGAAATATTGCTTGGCATTCACTTGCTTAAGCAGAGCAGATCTTATTTTACACACAAGCACAATCAATATCTCATATTTAAACCCTACATTTAGAAAGAGAGAAAAAAGAATTGAACTTTAGTTCAATTATAAAGCATCCACAACATTTTTTTTTATTTCCTAGATATATCCTTAGTAGGAGATTCCAATTGTGACTCATCACTTTACCATGTTTCTTCCACTAGACCAAACTTCCATTAGTAAACCAATAAAGCGCCCACAAATAAACAAACACAAGACAAAATCTTGAAAATACTCCAATTGCATAACAAAAGAGTGGCATTAAGCAACGGAACCATGATTTTAAATTGCAGCTACAATAGTTGTTGGGATTGTACTACCATCACCAAAATCACAAAAAAGCAAATAGTGTGGTGGTAATTGCTATTGCGCAATTCTCCCAAACCACAATTACTATTGAGGACTGTCATTCAAAACCAAGAATGAAACACACAAGTCAGCGATCATCTAACTGAAAATAAAAAATAAATAAATACTAGAAATGAAATAGAAGAAGAAGAAGAAAGAAAGAAATGGCACTTACAACAGATACTATTCTTCAATCAAACAACATAAAGCAGCCAAAACACAGATGCACAGGCTAGCAACTGATTCAATTAACTTTGCAAAAAAACAAAAAAATAGAGATTATGAAAAATGAAGAATCTCACCGAGCTCTCCCAAAAACGCAGAGTGAAAAAGGAACAAAACCCAACACGTTGATTCAGGGATAGTTAGTTAGTTATAAGAATCTGAAAGGAATAAAAAGCATAATCGTATCAACAGTAGAACGTTGAAACGAGTGAGGGTGCTTTTCTGGTGGAGACTAATATTAATGGGTAATGTTCAGGTGGCGGAGAATCTAAGGGGTAAAAAACAAAATGGGGAAATTGAATCTGAGAGAGGGAGAGAAGGGGAGAGCCACAAGAAAGTTTGGGATAGGAATGAGACAAAGAGAACAAGGCCAGAGAGACAAGTGTGGCTGAAACGTGGATTTGTTGGAATCACACCAAAACGGCAAAACCCAATCTCAGCCAATTTCCTGACTCAGCAACGAATCACTTAATTTATACATAAATTGAGAGAGATAAAGACTGCGCCAACACACAAACACGTTTTGAGATTATTGGATTATTCAGATGTGGCCAACACGTCACGAGCTCCGTTCCACTATCATGCGGAGCTAAGTGTCCATGGGACTTGCAAAAGTGTTTGACCTGAATGGGTGGGTTTTAAAGAACAAATTATCATGGTTTTTTTTTTTTTAAAGAAATAACTATTTTTCAACAAATGCTTTATTCAAAAAAATAAGATAGATAAGTTTGGGTCTCTGAAATGTCACGAGTCACTAGTCAAAGGTTAATGGTTGAATCTCATAAACTAGTATAAATTAGATATATAGATTTTATATAGATAATATCGTATATAAATAAAAATTTATCGAGTAAAAATGAAATAAATCTTCCAATCTTCCAATATTGTTAAAACTCTTTTAAGAATTTAAGAACTTGGATTATAAACCTTATTCTCAGTGTTAAAATTCAAGTTAAATTAAATTTGTTTTCATATTTTTTCAAGTCAATCAAATGCACCTGTTTTTAAGTTCCTAATGTTGCATATGGAGAAGAGTGTCATTATCACGTTTTTTAAGATTGAACTTCCCAACGTTTTACTTTTCATTTTTAAAGTTCTTCTGTTCTGCTTTTTCAATTGAAATGCATATATTTTCTCTTATTCTTTTAATTTTCATTGTGCGCATTCAAGGTTCAGTATAAAGACTTCTTCCATGCTTGTCTTCTTCATTTCCTGTTCACTTATTCACTCTATTTCAAACTTATTTTGATTAACTCATTTTTTTTAGCCATGGTCACGATGGTGGCAGCAATGAGTGCAAAGCATGTGCCGACAAAGCAGTGGTGTTCACTTCAGAGCTTGTAGCTGGCAACAAAATTTTGGGTGGTTGTCAATTGTCCGACGAATCAACTCAGATTGGTTTAATCCGATTTTTAATTAGTTTCAGTCGATTTAGTCACGTTATTTTCAGTTCAAAGACATTTTCAATCGAACATCTTGACAGAACTAGCATGCATCTGATTTCCAATTGGATTGATCCAATCAATCAATCCAGTCTGATTTTAATAACATTTATACAAGCACTACAAAAAAAAGGTTCCTTTGACTAAAAACAAAATTACAAAGACCAAAATGCAGGTGCACATCCATTTAAATTGTTTTAATTTTCTTCTTTCTACGTTACACTACTCATGTTCTTATTCTATTACTTGTTTTCTTGCATTCTCACATATTCCTATACTCCTATTTTTTTTAAAAAACTTAATATGTAAAATATATCTTAAAAACTATAACCAAAAACGCATTTATCAGAACATATGTAATGCATGAATTTTATAAAAAAAAAAAGAAATAGAAAAAATGTGTTTTAATTTTGGTCAAACATAATCAAAATCATTATATGTATAAATTTAGTTATCAAATTTTGAAAAACATGAATTTAATTCAAACTAAAAAAATATGATAAATTATTGAAAGAGATAGACTAAATCGATGTGTTGTTTAAAATTCAAAAAGCAAATTTATTGATATGTAAATGTAAAAGTATAAGAATTAAAATCATTTTTTTTTAAGAAAAAAGAATAACCTAATCTTTAAAATGACTTGAGACACTAAAGTCGACCTAACAGTGAAAGACTGGATTGTACAAGGTCCATACCTCAATCCTTGTTTGTCAATCCTTCTTGTCACTATTGTCACTGTTACAAAATCCATGGTCCAGAAGAACTGTGACAGAATAATAGATAAAGCAAATAAAGCAAAAATGGCGAACAATATCTCACTTTCCAATCCATCCAGAGGGTATAATGACGGCCAAGCAATGTGCAAAACGCTCAAATCATACAATGCAACCCCAACCCCTGTCCTTAACTAAAAACGGAACTGCGCTTACATAACGGTATATCTTTTCCATGTAATTCAAATTGAAACAATCTCAATGTGAGGGCGAAATTTTTTTCTCTTCGTTGATGAATTGAATAATTTAATCCCATGATTAAACTGCCCTTGGAAAAAGGGAATTTCCATTATACCAAAACAATGACATGTCACGGATGCCAAGGTGTTACTACTAACTACTACTAGCCAAGCTTCCGTTTTTTTAACTTTGACATTCGTCTTCTCCTCTCTCTTTCCTCTTCCTCCTCGATTAACCTAAGTTGCTCCTCGTCCTCCCTTTTAGCAATCAGAGCACTGCATGTGTATTACACAAAAATCATTGACAACGCAAAAAACTACTTGCTATCAGAATCATCATTCAGAAATCATGCGATTAAATGACAACAGTAGGATTTATAACACAATCATAGTCGGGGAAATGGAAGGGAAACCAAAGTATTTGATGCATGCAACTAGTTTTATGAGAAGAAAAAGTAAAGAGAAAGAGGCAAGGATGAAAACCAATAAATGCCAGGAAAGGCCAACTTTTGTGCGCAAAATGAGGAAAAGAAAGACTTCGCATTATAGCTCTCGAGTTCAACTTAATCCACAAGTAAAAGCAAGATTGAATAAATCAATAAATGATGTTTAATTTTAATATGAAAGAAACAAACCTCCTTTTTTCTTCCCTCATGATTTCATCAAAGCCTGCCTCCATATTATCATCATCATCATCATCAACAAATTTATTGGGGTTGTACCTGCAAATAGTTTAACAAATGATTATTAGAAGTTCTAAATAGTCTTTAATGGATGAAATCAAAATAAAAGCATTGCTCATAGAAATACAATTTGACTAAAAAATTTCCCCTCCTCAAGACCTACCCCCACCCCCTTCTGTATAGCACCATAAGACTAATCAAGAGACAGGCATTGCAACAATCAAGCTTAATTTAAACAGGTATTTTGTCATTTGAGGTAAATTATTCTATCAGCCATCTAGACAAGTTTTTATTGAAAATTCCCTCTTCCCCCTTCTCCCCATAATAGAATCAAGACACAAGTAGCACAGCAATGGAGATGTATTTAAGCAAATCCCTGCAGATCATGGTAAAGGAGGTTTATTTGTCCAGTTGTCGGAAAGACATCATGAACAATAGAGAATATTCCAAGTTTCAAACATTTTCTTTTTCTCCAAAAAAACAAAACAGAGAACACATTGTATAAAATTCGAAGTTATCTTCATCAGTAAGACAAAAAACTCACTTAAACAATGATCTGATCACATTCCTGTAATCCGTTTCGTCCTCATCATCATCAAAGGGTCGTTTAGCAGCTTTAGGCTTGGGTCGATAATCTTGAGAAGCAGCACGCACTGAATTTTCTTTTAGTGGCCTACTTATCTGCAAAGCGAGTGAGCAACTTAAACATATATTTTGAAAAAGCCAAAGGAAAAAATCCATAATATAAGGAATCCACGTGTAAGTGAGCACAAGTATATAGCATCACACCTGTGGTTTTGATGATGCCCCTGGTTGTTTTGATGTCATTCTAGGTCTATTTAGTTCTCGTAAGTCTTTTCTTTGTTCCACACTCTGCTTTGGAATTCTTTGTTCCACACTCTGCTTTGGAATTCTTTGTTCAACACTCTGCTTTGGAATTCTTTGTTCAACACTCTTCTTTGGAATTCTTTGTTCTACACTCTGTTTTGGAATTCTTTGTTCTAGACTCTGTTTTGAAATGGACGGATAAGGCTTTGAAGGGAGGGATTTCTGCATACCATTCACAGGGTTTTTTATACCAGGTGTTGAAGACTTGTTCCCTGTGGTACCAGCAGAAATCTTTGAAGGCAAGCCTTTTGGCCCAACTGGCCGGCCTGGTCCATTACCACTGTTGTTACCAAGCTGTTTTCTAGAATCTGCTGATTCCATACTAGGTTTACTGGTTGAACTGGTCTTATAACTGGATCCTGACTTAGCTGGCAAACGACCAGCCACAGAACCTACGTTCCGTTCCTCATGACTGGCACGAACATGCTTACCACCATTGCTCAAAGGCAGTTTACTCCTTGCAGGAACTTGAGCTGGTCGTCCCTCTTCAACATCAGCAAAAATCCTGTATAAGTTTCCTTAATTACAATAACATGTTTTAATCCAACATTCGACACCATATACACACATCACCAAGAGCAACATACCAGAATTTCGTATAGGCATATTCTGAGGTGGGGGGGCTTTTGAAGGTGCTGGAAGCTCCGCATCATCAGATAAAAGAAATGCGTAATCTCTGGTATTCTTTATTTTCTGGGATTTAACTTTTATCTGAAAGAATATGAAAAAAAATCATTTAGAGCAAAGAAGTTAAGCTACAAAGTGACATGAAAATTTTAACACAGATAGCCACAAGACCTCGCTGACTTTGGGTGCCGGATTATGAGATGAAGACTTTGATCCTCCACTAGATACTTTATCCTGGTTCTTCTTCTGCATACAATATCATTATGAGGAATCAACGTTCAATAAATAACTCCAGGGAGAAAAATACATTGAAAAGCACTTAACTGCTGCATATTCTCAGTACTTGAGCAAAAGTTATTGTGTAACGTTAAGAATTTTAGTTTTAGGGTAGAAGGAAAAGAGAGTCACAGCTAACAATAGTAACACTAACTATATTATTTGATTGGCTGCAATGTGTTAGAATACCCTAACCAAATACTTCTATTTATACTAAAAATTAGGTCAAGTACTAGTATAACTTGTACAAGCCTAAATCTACTTACAATAAGACTAATGGCCTAATTAAATAAAGAGGTAAAGAAAACAGAATTATAATATAATAATCAGGAAACAACTCCCAAGTTACTCCAATGTAGCTAAACAGTTTCCACAAAATGTTCTGAAAATATATACAAGGCAATCTATATATATTCTAACACTCCCCCTCAAGTTAAAGGTTACTAAGCTTTAGGATTTAGAGTTACAATTACAAGTATTAAACCCAAAAACATAAGATAAATGGCACAAGTCATTTAAACAAGAAGCACAATGAATAGAAGAGAAACTTCGCTAAACTATCCAAAGAGAAGGAATGCTAGACCATTTAATGTCCAAGAAGAGAAGAACTTGGCACACCCCTGCTCCAAGTGTAACACTCCACTCTGATCATGTTAAGAATTATAGGTTTAGATGAATTGCCCATACTTAAGAGCATTTGGTGGAGTGAAAATGTGTAATTGACATGCCCAAAAGGTCATGAGAGTACATGTTGGATCTATGGATGTGATTCAACGACCTAGTGCCCTGGCCCATACCCAATGCCTTAAATAGGGAAGTGTATGGTATCTGATTAAAAGTGCTATATGCCTAGAGTTGGGCCTCTCTACTGCCAGCTTAAGTTTTTGGAATGGTGATGTGTTCTTTTTCATATCGTATCAGAGCTGGTATGGGTTCAAATCTTGGGTTTGACATGTTTCCAATTACTTAATATTTGAGTGTTAACCTTTTCTCTAAAGTGGGAAGAAATGACATGCTCAAAGGGTCACGAGGGTACATGTTTGCTCTATGGGTCAGGTTCAATCCATAGAGGAACTTAAACCATTGGCATGACAATAAGTGCTTATGGCTATATCAGTAACTCACAATTTTTAGGTTATCTATTCAGGTAAGTATTCAGTTTGGAATAAGATTAAAGATTTCTGGTTAGGGTGGAAAGAAAGGAGTGAAAGATGGATGACAATTATTAAACTGAATATATTATTGATAGGATGTAATATGTTACAATACCCTTACCTAATTCTCCTATTTAAACTTACAAGTCGAATCACTGTCTCAGTCTTTCATGGCAAGGCCTGCCTCTTATCCATTTTGATTACTTTTGAGTTTTGATCATCTATGCAATGAATATATTAGAAATTATTTGTTTCATATTTGTTAAATTATTATGTTTGGTATAGTGGCCACTCTGATCTGCTATACTACTACAGCATTTTTGGGGATGCATCATGCTGTTTTCCAAATTTTACTTTAGTCACAATACATGAATCACTGCCAAGGGAGCTTCCAAAGCCACAATAAGGATACAAGCTTTCAGAGCTAGACATTAAAGTAAGATTTTACTACAGTAATAAATCCACCACATCATACACCAGCCCTTATTTAGGTATTCCTCTACTCACAAGATAGCAGGCAAAACAGGAAAAGGAATCATATATTTAAACAATAAACAGGTCAAATTTCTAATGCAACTTCTTTTTATTGCTTTATAACCCTTATTTTAATTTCTTGTCATAGCTAAATGGGAAATAAGATGCCAATTGCTACAAGACCCCAAATAGTCAGTTTAAAATGCTTAAGATCACTTCAGAAAAGAAAGGCATTGTAATAGCACAAAATGAAGTTCAATGATATTATACAGAACTTCATACAAAAGTTATAATGGAACACTAAAACAGAGATTCTGAATACTTACCATGTGATGTAGGTTAGAAACCCTAGATGCCAAATGCTGGTTTTCTAGCAATGACTTGCTCTCCTGGATTACTCTCTGTGCGATAACTGGTTGAGATGGACCGAAAAAGGAACCATAACTGCAATTGAAGAATGTAACAATATTTTCACTATTCCCGTTGGCAAATTTCAACTTACAAAAGCAGCATGTCAAGTAAACTCACATCAATGAAGAACACAAAGCATGTATAATAAATATCATGCACACAAGCCATAAAGAAGAAGAAAAAAATCTTTAGCCCCAAAATCACAAATTACATAAACAGAAAAAAAATATATACATATTAAAAAAAAAACAGAAATTAAGCGATATGCAAGATTAAACTCAAGTATTTCACAAAGAAATGATTACATACAATCAATATAAAAAGTAAAATGCTCTATTAAAAGAACAAACTAATGGATTGTGTGTATGTAATCAACTGAGCATCTTACTTTTTATAAGGTAATGAAAACATCTATCCATATGTAGAGAAAAGTAAAAATTGGTTAAGCAGCAACTAGCCTCCTAACAGATAAAAAACAACCTTCCAGGTGTGGTAAACAAATAGAAAATTCATCAAATAATATAATGAGATTATAGCCCTCAAACAACTGATTTCATGTCGATTTCTGTGATAAACAAGATACTTTATCTGATCAATGCCGTCATGCCCCAAAGTGCAATGTTAAAGAGAGAAGGTGCTATTGATGTTACTAAAAGAAAACAAATTTGGATTCTTCAACCAAAGCCCCAAGTAAAATAGGATAATTTAGCTCGAGAATTCCTCAAAGCACTCACGTAAAAAGTTGTTGGTGAAAAGATGGTTGCAAGACTCACTTATCATAAGGAAGCTTATTCTTCCTTCGGTCGGTTGAATCCAGGCGTGAAGTACTGCTACCACTACTCTCCTTCTTCATCTGCTTTCTAATTGATTCTTTCAACTTCTGCCTCAACTCAAGGTACTCCAGTTCTTCTTTTGAAGGCTTCTTAGGCTCCTCTTCCTCTTCTTCATACTCCTCCTCGCCCTCCTCTTCATACTCTTCTTCTTGGCCCTCATCCTCGTAATAATCATCGTAATCCTGCGGTTCCATCAAATAGGAATTAGCATGAGGCAAAAAGGCTGCATGAAACTCAAACAGCAAAAGGAAAGACAATAATAGATCAAAGAATAGTAAAATGGGGAATATTGATTAAACCCTAAAAATTCAAGAATGCTTACATCTCTTTCATCGTCATAGCCCCGCATTGTGGTTTCAATAACAACTGCAGAATCACCGATTGCAACGAGTATTTCCTTGAGAGATCGTTCTGCTGGTGCCAATTAGCACAAAGAACGCGAATTAAATGAGAAACAAGTGAAGAACCCAATCCAATTTCTCTTAAAAAAATTCTCCTCAGCGAAACTAAAATTAGGGTTAGGAAAAGCGCAATTCATCGGAATGGAAAACAAAAGCAAAAATTAAAAATTTCGATTACTGATTGTTCCCGAATGTACAAATTTGTCGAAGTGAAGGGGTTGCGCGATGAGAGAACCCTAAAATTGAATGGAGGAAGCCGCATCGAGCGATTATGAAAACGAAAGCATTACAAAATTGAAGCTATAGAAGAAACGGAAATTGGGAAAGAGGAATGAGAGAGAGAACTTACAATGAATGATTGATGCAGAGCACAGCACAGCACACCGCGAAAAGTTGATGGGAGAAACCGTAAAGAGAGAAAGGGATTTGGAACTGCAAGAGTAGCTCCTTTTATTGTATTCGTCGGGTTGCAGAATTTTTTATATTTTATTTATTTATTTATTGGAGAATTTAATTAGTTACAAAAATTTGCTTACATTTCAGAGACCTAAACTTATCTATCTTATTTATTATTTCTTTCTACACTTTTCTGCGATGGTTCTCGAACTATACCCATTAGACACACCGACCCGACCCGACCCGACCCGACCCGACCCGTATCTCCTTATGCAGAGGTGCTCTGGCTAGTCCGAAGATAAAGAATTGGAAAATTTGGGGTGTATCATAGTACATAAGTAGTTCCTCGTTCCTTGTTAAAATAAATGTATAAAAAGAAAGAAGAAAGAGATTAAAAGAAGAAATAAAGTAAGTAAAAAAATATAGAAAGAGAAAGAAAAAATAATAAATTTGATAAGTTATGTGATAAAAAATAAAAAAATTAATATAAATGAGAGGAGAAAAGATATTGAATGTACAGTGTAAAAACTTAAAATCTAAAGCCCATTTGGAATGATTGTGAGTTTTTGATTTTTTATTTTTAGATGTATTTTTTTAAACAAAATATATT
>JAMLFT010003848.1:0-21007 GCA_026544285.1 Pachyrhizus erosus | reverse complement strand
TTTTAATTATAAAATTCATTTTTCTTTATTCTAAATAACTAGTTTATCAAATATATTTTTCTCAATCTTTTCATTTTAAATATCTTGGAAAGTATATTTTATTTTTATTTATCTTTTTTTTCTTTAAACTTAACATACTAAAAAAAATTCTAATTCTTATTAAAATAAATCCAAAATCTTCATTTGACTAAAAAAATTCTTTTTCTTCTTTTAATATTATTTTATAAGTCTAAATTTCCATTTAAATAAATTATTAATATTTATAAATTCTAATAAACAGTGTTTGTGGTGCTTCCGACCACAAAGTCATCCATTGTCATTGTATTAACACAAAGTGTTAATGCACCCACAAAAGGTTAAGAATATTTTTGAGAAAAGTTTGGAGATCTATAATGAAAACAATATCATAGAGGTCCATCATTTAAACTCAATCTCCTATTTGTTGAATTATTTATTATTCATTCAATTAAAATAGTACTTAAGATTAGAATAATGATTTTAGTGTAGTTGAAATATCCAAAAACCCATCAATAAATTCAGAGAGAAACTACCACAACAAGCCTAACACTAAATCCCAAATCAATTTAAGCCAATGAATGTTAGTATTTTTTGGTCCTTAAAAAAAAACCCATTCATTATGAATGTGGGACTTATGACTCACGTGAATTTCCAATATTCCCTCCTTCAAGTTTGATTTCTAACATTAGTATGCTCCTACTCCAGCAGATGCCCATTTGAGTATTCCCAAGATTACCGACCAAGAATTAAGTCTTGGCCAATGCATCACAATACTGTTTATGAGCAACCCCAATCACCAACCAATGTCTCTAAATGCTCAATCTAGCTAAACCACCAGCTGTAATAATTTGATAAACTGTAATTTTCTCATTTGTTTCTTTTGAGAAGCGAAGATATTAACAAATTGAGAAGATAAACTTGGATTGTTATTCCACTTAAGCTTCTGTATAACTTAAGAGAGAAAACAAAGAACTTCAACATGAGAAAGGAGACTTAACAATTAAACAAAAAAGTATAAGATATAAATAGTTGACATTTAGGTAATATAAGTGCAAATTTTGAGTTAGAAATTTTGTCACTTACTAAATGAGCTTTGGATTAACTGGTTGGCATCAAATTTATTATTACAACCAGACCACTAAGCTAAAGGGATTTCAGCTGGCATTATATAAGTATAAAATATAACTATGAGAACCAGAATAATAATACAATCAAATTATTACAATCCTTAGTCTAAGGGTGTATGGAAGTTAAAGTCTAAACATAATTACTTACTTGAGACGAAGAGTCACTTGTGAGGTCAATAATTACTATAATAGTGGAAGTAAATTCATCTTCAGAAGTTGTGAAATGATCAACACACAAAAGACAGAAAGATCAAGCTTATAATTCGACAACTTTTACATAATAAAATCAAGTACGCGTGTTCTAAACACAAATAAATTGTTAGAACACTTTATACATACCATAAAAAATGAAGAGAATAAATGCTTCCAATTTAGAGAATTCAGTCTTAGAGAGAAGATTCTCAAACACGCCTACTTAGGGATTTAAAAGAAATTGCAACTTAGGTATTCAATTTAGAGAGAAATCATAATTTAGGGATTAAGCTTGATTCAAATAAAAATATAATGAGCTTTGAACCACTAGTAGATAACCGCCGTTAGGATGGCATTATTTTGTAGTGGTTGTTGTATGCATTTTCTTGGTTTCAAGTTGAGTGATCTGCTCTTTCTAGATTTTTTCGTTTTTTTTAGTTAACGTCAGTGACAAACTAAATATAATATTGCTACACAAATGAGCTATGATTGCTGGAAGAAGAATCAAGCACAGAAGACCCAACTCTGACAACGTCCATATCCTACTAATCAATCAGTGCAATTTTAGTGCTTCATTATGAGTTAAAGGGGATTGGTTTTCAGTTTGAATTAGATTAAGATAATCTTTGTCTCCTTTTTGGTTTGTAAATTTTAGGGATGAGAAAATGTTGCTCTAACTGAAGGGAGAGAATGCTTTTGGGTTTACAAAAAGCTTATGTTTATCTCATTCTGACTAATAGGTTTGTAAAATTTTAGGGGTGAGAAAATGTTACTATTACTTACCGAATCATTTTAACTAATATTTTTGTTTTTATTGTCTAACTTTTGTTTATATTTAAAGTTTTGGAAAATACATATGTTTTGGTTTTCAGAACACGAACTGTTCACCTTAAATCATGAAACCCCGAGTCTCATCATAAGCCACCATTAATCTACCCGCCACAACAGACCACAAATTACCTTACTCAGCGACCCACAAAACTACTATTCAACAAAAACATTTCATTCCTACATTATTAATACCATGTCTAACCTTTTACATAGAGAAATAAATTGGGGAATGGTGGGGCTGGTATTTGGTAGTTACAGAGTGTATTCGGATAGCTTTTGATTCACTTGTCAAACATCAAGAGTCTTATTGATGACCATACAGAGAATGAAAACACGAAGGCCAATCGTCCAGGTTATATACTTTTAAGTTTAATAAATAAAAAGAAAACATGGGATATGAAAAAGAACAAAGTGTTAGATAGAATTGAAGATCTTATAGCGAGTGCATAACTACCAGAATTGATTTTAATACCCAAATCATGATGTAGGTTAAAAAAGTGAAAATAACTATTTGTTGTTTTAGTTTCAACATATAAATTATGAGAAGACTAAATCTAATCTAAACATTATTAGTTGTGTCGTGAAAATTTTTGCTGACCATGATAAATAACCAAGTTCTAATTTAACCATTTAAATAAATCACTTCTCTTTGGTCTCATGTTCTTTTTTTTTTTTTTTTTTTTTTTTGTCATCAAAGCTTCACATATTTATTTATGGCTTAAATATATTTTTATTCATTCAAATTTAGGTTCCTAAAACTATTACAAATTGTGTATGTAAATTATAAAAAATCATGAGATTAAAAAGTCTTCTTTTTATAAAAAATAAATAAATTAAGGATTAAAAGATTTTTTTTAAATTGAAGACAAAAATTAAATTAGGAATACAAAAGCATTTTTTTTAATTATTTTGATAAAGCAAAGATTCACAGATGACCATTTTCTTACTTATTAAACGAAATTTTCATTCATTTGTTTTATTTACTTCACCTTCAATTGCATGGAAGCTCAGATTGAAATACTTTGGATATAGAGAAACATTCAACCAATATCATTACTTATATAAGTAATGTTATTTAATTAAATTTATTCAATCAAAAATATATTTTTTAAGTATTATAAGATTCTCAAAGTTAAATTAAGTAATTATTTTAATAATTTTAATATTAGAATAAATTTTTGTAGATGCTTTAACTAGAAAAAATAACTAAAGAAATCCATGGACTAAAAAAAATAGTTCTATAGATGCTCCTTTTACCCTACTTCGTATCATGAGAGTCACGTTTATAGTATTTGTGTTGTATTACATTCCAGTCTTATTTATAGACCTATCATCTACAAGCAACTAATATTTTAACAACTTCCACACTCGTATCTATGGAAAATATTTCATTTACTTTCCCCATCACTTGTACAATGGGAGGTCAAAACCCATAATATTATTAATCTTAGAGAATCTAATACCACCCTGATTACATGCCAAGCTGGCGGCTGCGTGTGTTTCGATCCTCACTATGATGAACACATTTTTTACCTGATTCAAATCAACAAATCTAACTGACAATATTTTCTGAAAAATAAATTAATCAGCAACTGAAATAATTAAACTCTTTCCCAGTAAAAATGTATATGAAGAAAATATCTCAGACCAGAAAAATACACACATGCAAATGTATTAGGAAAAGAACAACTAGAGTAAGGGAAATCAGGAAAAACCAAACAGAAAACGCATTCCATTGTTCTATGGAGTATGTACTACTGGAAATCATAAACATCACTGTGAGCCAGTGTCCAGAAAGGGAAAACTATATTCAAGAACTACTGACACGACCCCATTCAAAGCCTAGATTTTTCTTAATCCATTGGAGAAAGAAAGCAAAGTTTCCGCAGCTAGCCAATGAAGCAGGTCCAGATTTTCCTCATAGCTTGTAGGTGAAGCACACGAAAGAGAGGGTTGTTTAGAGGATTCAGCTCTGTCAGCATTGTTTTTCTCGTCCATTTGAAGCTTGCCATGCAGCTTAGCATGGTCAGCACTGATATTCTCTTCCATTGGCATCTTGCCTTTCACATCTTTGCTAGGTTTGTCACCCGCATTCTCAACAGACATACAGGGGCCATCGTCTGGGGTTGCACTTTCTGTCCACGGTGAAATATTAAGATCTACAACAGACTCTGGTGTTTCCTTTTCTCCATCAAGGGATTGCCTCGACTCAGAACAGCCAGAATTATAATTATCTCCACCTATCAAAATTCTGTCACCTGAAGACCTCGTATCCATAGCATCAAATTCCTCAATTTCATGAACTTCAACCATGTTGATTCCGTCTTGATTAGCATCGGGATCCAATGCCTGACTGCTCACAATATCTCTATTTTTTTGCTGCAATTAAGTAAGCATGTATTAGCACTAATTGTGTTTACATAGTGGACAGGCCTTATTCTATTCTCATACATATCCAAATTCTTATTACAGCTTGCTATGTCATAATCACTCTTAAAGCTGACAACAGAGGTTTTTTTTTTTTTTTCACTTGAGTTTGATAAATTGACTGATTCGGTAATATTAATTGGGCAGCCATATCTATAATATTTCCAAATAGAGAAATATAAGTTATATGATAGGACCTAAGCAAGGACTAGAAATGTAGAAGGTAATTGGTACTGGTATTAAGAAAATTCTCTGACAAAGGATGAATCCTCAATATAACGTAGCTTAGGATGTATAGACAAACTAAAATATAACAATAGAATGGACAGAAATAAACTAGAAAATAACACTCTTCCTGGGAACAGAACCCCTCATATCTCAGCCTGACCTCCCACTTCTCCAATAACAGAATCTCCCCTCTCGACCCCCACCTCCCCACTATATAGAATTGTTTGCATCCCTCTTTCCACTCATCAATTGCCACCTGTCCTTTATGTTATGCCCTCTTCTAACTGCTTCCTCTCCCACACTTACCACTCCTCTTCTTTATTTGTTAGCTTATAATTGCTGGCCAATAAGGTTAACAATGGGTTATCCATCATTATAAGATACTAATGTAATAACTGATCAACATCTAAATCGTACTGTAAATATAATTGTAGAAAATTAAAAAGATCTAGTATTTTCAAGTATTATTAACTTCAAATCAATATTTTTAGCAAGTGATGGAAAAGGAAAAATACTTATCATATAGTTTGTGGGTCAAATACAGAGAGTAAAGTAATTTCATGCATGTCAATACCCTTGGAGAATTTGACACAGGTGTGTTTGCCGAGTCATCAATCTTGTATTCTCTAAATACACCCCATAAGAATAACAACTTATTCCAATCTGCCAAGCACAGAGAAATAACAGAGTAGAAATAGAGATTTGAATGCTACTGGAATCTTACTGTAGCTATAAGATAATGTTCTAAAATTAGATAAGTGAAAAGTCATTGCTTACCTTGGGATTTCTCAGGCAGAACATTGGACGGAAAGATTAAAAGTTCAACCCCATCAAAATTTCCTTTGAGAGCCAAATCATTCTTACTCATGTATTCTATCAGTCCTCTATAATATGTTCCATAGCTTTAAAACAATGTATGAATAGACAATATAAAACTGAGTTTATTAGTTACAAAAGAAATGGTAAAAACATACCTATAAAGATCTTTTGCAAAGAAGTATAGAGAAATATTTTCTTCTGTAGCTTGGCTTTCTATAAATTGAGATGGCCACATCTTCAAGCGAGGTAGTTCCTCTAGTACAATAATATCAGGAAGTCTGTCCACTACAGCAAGAACTTCCTCTGACGCATAAGTTGATACATGTGCCTGTATCCCAACACAAGAACTCGTAATACCATCTCTGTGAATTTGAAATTTTCCTCTGCACAGGTAATCAGACATAATTATTAATTACACATGAGAAATCTCAAAATAGTGGACCCCTTAAAGGTGAACCAAGCCAAGCAGTTAGACTGAAATTAAATAAAAGAACCATACTGCCATTTATAATCAAGATTTGGAATGGAAAATTCCTCAGAAAGAGTTGCTGCTTCAAACTGGGACTTTTTATCAGAACCAAGACAAGTGCAAAATTCATGTAATTTCATAGCTGTCGCAGCTTCAGTGGGTTGCTCAGCTTGCCAGCTCTCCTTTTTCTTGTCTTTGTTTAGACAGTTCAGGTCTTTATGAGCTTTGTAACAGTTTGGTTGTAATCTACGATCCACCTGTCCACAACTTTGAACAGCATCAAGTCTGTAACAGTTGGGTCCTGAAATGGAAGTTTCATTACGAGAAATTGTAATGTTTTCACTTTTCTCTGCTGCCACACCAGATACATATTTCCTTTTAGTTGCCTTTGTTTCATCTGCTGAGCTTGAATTCTTGAATACCACAAGGCGATAATCATTGGCTACAATAACGTCAGAGCATGTGCCATTTAATTTCACTGAGCTAGCATTATCAAATGACACAGATTTGGACAGCAATCCAAGATTTTTTCCCTTTCTAGTATCATAAATAACTATATTTTTCTCAACATTCTGCTTAGGCAAATAACCAACCTTTGCCAGCTGTCCTTCAAATTTTGACTTCAACAAAGGAGAGCCTGCACAGAAACCTTGAAGTTTAACAATATTTATCTCAATTAAATAACAACCAAAACAGAAAAACTTCAGTATTGTTTGTGCCACATATATGTCTTACATTTAACACGTGCTATCTCAGTTTGTGAGCCCTATGTTAGCGATTCATTACCTAAATAAAAGAGTAACTTATGTTTTTCCTAAGAACCATAGGAAGATTGCTTCACATTTGCCTTTTCCAATTTTTTGAATGGGGATTCCCTACTTAGTAGAGATTTGTTGGCTGGTTTGGATGTTTTGAGGAATTTGGATCTTGTTTTAAGAGTCTTTCTTTTTCTATCTAACTCAACTTCTAAGGTGTTTTCACATCTCTTAAAGCTTTCTTTTGACAATTGCAATAAATTTGGAGCTCAGAAGTAAAATCTTTGGTTGCTTTTGCTTTTCCATTTTTAAAAGTCTTGCATTAAAAGTCCCTATGCAGTAGAGTGTTGTGGCAGGGTTTGGGGGGATTCAACGCTCATTTTGATAACCCTATCTTTTTTCAAAGACTGGACATCATGCCTGTTAGCTGATGAATAAGATCTAGAATTTATACCTTTTGTTTGCCTTTTCCAAGCATGGGAAGATTTAAATTTAAATTTTGAACTGCTTGAAGATTCAAGATTTACTGGACTTTTAGAATTTTGGCATTCTGACTTCTTGCAGTCTTCACACATCCACCAATCACCTTCAGGAACTTTGTCCAACTTATCAGCCGTACAATAACTGGTTGATGAACAACAAATAAGACCATATCATTTCACTTCCCTGTACAATGAGAGGCTACTAGAATAAAAATACAATATGCAATATATTAAAATACTTACATGTGTTCTGCCCCTTCAGTACACTTGTTACAAATAGCAAGAAACTCTTCCAATCCTTCATCCCCACAGATATCACAAACTGTAACCTGTTATCAATTGGAAGCCAAAAAGGCTATATAAATTCATCTGAAACAAAAACTAAGCAAAACTTTATGTGGTATCTATACCTCTTTAACACATTATAATGCTAGTTGTATAACCTAATGAATGACATTAGTAGTTAACACACAGGAAATTGTTGTCAACCAAACTTGATGAGATATATACGGACATGGAAAAAAATAAAAATAAGGATTTGTAGATAGAATTTCAGACATTAAAATAGTGCAGCATGCTACAACAGGATGGAAAGGATTCTGTAGAAGACCAAGTTTGTCTGGAGAGAAATTTTGTATGGGATAAGTAACTGCGTGCCATTGTATAACAGAAAGGGAGAGAAAGAAGGGTAAAGTTAAGGATCCATAAGATACTCCACATGATAGCTTTGAAGGCAGAAAATACTAAATAGCACAGTACACAGTACTACAGCAAGATCTACTAGGGGAGCAACAAAAGGGGAAGAAGGCTATAGACAATCTAAGTTGTCTAAAAAGAAAATTCGCTCTGAAGCAACTTAATCTTACTATTAAAAATAGCAATGTAGATCTTTGTACATTGCAAATTCATTCCAAACGTTCTGTGCACCATATGGCTGCAGTACTTAAGTCATACACACTTAAGTATGCTTTCTATTCTATACCTCACTTAACTTTCCTTGTTTCTCTTCAACATGTATCAGTTCATGCATTTCCTCATGTAACACCTGTCCATTTTGCAAATGACCCTTTTATTATTATTAAAAGTTTAAAATTTAACTAATAGGTTATAATATTATTCCTTAGCTCACAATTCACATAAAGAAGCTCCTTGGTGCAAATCATCAACTACTGGTGAGGTTTCAGATACCCCAGTTTCTCCTCTAGCATTCAATTAAGAGCAATTACATCAATTTTGTGGCACTAATTAAACAGTGTGAAACCAAGAGACTTTTGTTTTTACTGATTTTCCAAACACACCTCAGTGGATTATAATATTTCACTCTTCCTCCAATTTTTCTTTTCATATTGGAATGTAGAATCTCAATGATCAGTAGCATTGAGATTGGGTAATTGTGATTCTTTTTTCATTAATCTGAAAAATATATATATACAATCAGTTCCAATACAATTTGAAATTGAACCAATATATCTATAGCTGGAAGTGACATGGCAGAACTAGAACAAAGGTAAATAAAATATCTGCTTCTCAAAGACTGTAATAGCAACAAAACCTTATACCACTAGGTGAGATCAACTACATGAATTACACAACATAATTCGCCTCCATTAAAGACCAAAGCTTCATAGATATTATTTACCATGAAAACCCTATTGAAGACTTCCTCAGATGTTTTTCTTGGTCTCCCTCTCCTCCTTTTCACAAAACTAAATCATGCAATAGACTCTTCTTTTTAGTGCCTCCCATGGCCTTCTTTGTATGTGTCAAAATCACCTGAACCGATTTTCTATCATTTTTTTTCTCAATCGATGCAACACCAATTTTGCCTCATAAAATAATTTTGTATCTTGTCCTTTCTTGTGTGGTCACACATTCATCTTAACATTCTCATTTATGCTACTTTAGGCTTTTTCTCTTCTCACTTTAAAGCTCAAGATTCATTGCATTAGAGTATAGTTAGAAATAGTAGTACGATAAAATTGGCTTTTGAGTTTGATAAGTACTTCAAAATTACAAATAACCCTTGATGTCTTTCTCCGTTGTAGCCATTATGCTTATATCGTGTGTGTAATATCCTCATTAATTTTCTCACTGTTTCTTAGTATTGATCCCAAATATTTAAACATAGAAAACTGCAGTATAATAACATCTCCCATTTTTACTTCCATGTCATGTTCTTTTTTCTTGCTAAAATTTCAATGCATATAATTTGCCCTACTCTTAAAAGAAAATCCTTTATTTCCAAAGTTTGTCTCCAAAGTTCAAGTTTAAAGTTAACTGTTTCCCTTGATTCTTCAATCAAAATTATATCATATGCAAAAAAGATGCAATTGGGGATGATCTTTTGTATGTTCCTAGTAAGCACATCCAAGACTAGAATAGAAAATTAAGGACTTAAGGATAAACCTAGATGTAATCCTATTCCTATAGAAGCATCCTTAGTCTCATCTCTTGGAATTCTCACACTAATATTTGTCCCATCATACATGTCTTCTATAGTCCGAATTGAAAATATCTAATGCTAAAACAACAAAGGTAAATAAACATTGAAAAAGCATAGGCTTAAAAGGATTGAAAGCCAAAATGCATACTGAGATACAAAAACAAAAACTAGTACCAGCTCACATTTATTTAAGTCTACTCACATAAGTAGCTTGGAGCACATTAATGTATAGAAAGCAGTTGTTATTTACACCTTCAATTTACTGAAAAGTTTATTCTGCCAATTTTTCTGGTAACACCATCCTCTACCTTCCTAATCTATGACACAATTTTATAGAAACAGCCAATGTTTACATCTTCAGTTTACAACTATACTTATAAGTAAAAGATTCCGTATTCTCTTGACTTTTAATTTAGGATCTAAAATTATTCCTTTTATATCACTCAAGTCTAATAATCAGCCACTAGCATACAGGATTTCAACTTCTGATAAGTGAAAAAATGTAAACTTCAAAGCAATCCCTAGACATCTAGAATGTACAAGGCATTATGTGTATTGTGGCATTATTAGTTCATTCTAAGGCCTTGCATGGGTATCTCCAGACCCTTTAGGAATGTTAGTTCAAACTCTATTCACTTAAAGCTATTATTTTTATGTTACTCAATGCTAATAATGAGCCACTAGCATACAAGATTTCAACTTCTAAAAGAATTGAGAAATTCAAAGCAATCCCTAGAAACCCCAGAATGCACAAGGACTTATGTGTATTGTAGCATTATTAGTTAATTCTAAAGTAGTTATTGATATCTATATTGGGGGGGCCTTGCACCATGCGTAACCCAACACCCTTTTGGGGTATTTAGATTTAGTTAAATTTTTAAAAAATATTCCCAACAGCATGCCTTGGAAGTGTATTACTGGGAATGATTCCAATTACTAACAGCAGCAAGAGGTGGCCGAATTTTGGTAATCAATGACCCGTGGGGGTAGGTGGACTCACCAGCCAGCTGTAAACCGTCAGCAACTGCACAAGGAGAGAATTTGGAGACTGGCGACAATGGTCAAAGTTGCCGACCATCATTAATCTTTGGCATGGGCAGAAGTTACATGCCATCAGCAATTATTAACATATGCAAAAAGTGGCTGGATTTCAATGACCAACTGTGGTGCCCATGATCATCCTCACCCACCACCGTTAGCTGCTGTTACTTAGCATAGTTAAATTCTGGCAATCAGTGACAGTGACTGATATAATCAGCCATTGGCAACTGGTGATGGTGGACAGAGGCCAATGGTGGTTGAGGATTGTAAACAATGATACAATTGATTTTTTATAACATGGCACAAATAAGTATTTTAGTTCATATGGCAACATATTGCTAATTTGCTCAGCCATGGGAACAGAGCAAACCCACCTTCCTTAATAAAGTGTGGGAACATAGGGCAAAAATCATTTCCAAGTACATGCCCCCTTTGAGTGAAAAAGACTGATGCTGTTTAAGAAACTGAGGCCGCCCTTCCCAGCAATGCATTTCTGCAGGCTCAAACATTAAACATGGCAAAGGCCCTCAACCACTTAGATTAAGCTTGCTAAAAATCTAAAACTACTGAGACCCAGTCTTTTTCAGGCAGGGGGCAAGTATGATTGATGTGATGATTCCTCTTGAACATAGTGGCACATGGGACTTTGTTTCTCTTGCTCCAGAGAAAGAATTGTTGGGTATCAAAGGGTATATGCTATAAACCAAAGGGTCAAATTGACTATCTTAAGCCTGCCTAGTTACAAAGGAGTACACTCAAGGACTTAAACAGTCTTTGTTACAGTAATACATTTTCTCCCATGGCTAAGATTATGGTAGTTATTGTGTATTGACCATTGTATTAGCCAAGCATTCTTCCTCCATGGTGATCTTAAAGAACAAATATAAAGCAACCACCTGGGTTCATTGCTTAGGAGGAGTCAAGCTTGGTTTGTAAACTTGTTGACACTAATGGATTTGAACTGCAAATTATTACCATATTAGGGGGAGCTTTATTTAGATACAGGTAGGTACAAGGATTTAGTTGGGAAACTAAACTATCTTACAGTAACCGAACTAGAGATTTCCTTTCCAGTTAATGTGGCAAGTCAATTCACGCAATATTCAAGTGTTGATCACTGAAATGTCTTGAATTTGGACTAGGCATAATTCAATCCCAAAAGCTAGCTCATGAGATGAAAATTATTTAAGCCTTTATAAGCTCTAATTTGGTCATGTCTATACTCAGCGTAAGATCTCAGTGTAAGCTCTAATTTTTTGTCTATATTGCACTAGAAAGCTGCAAAGCCAGGTATTTGGACAGTTGAAGGTGACACAATATTAAATCTATGATAGGCTCTAATACCTCCCATACCCTACAAGCTAATTCATGAGGTGAGGATTTTCCAAGCCTTTATAAGCTCTACTTTGGCCATATTTATAGTTGATGTGAGATCTCAACAAACTCCTCTCACACCTAGAATTAGACATCTTAGAGTGTGGAAATTGTAGGACTTTGTAAGCTCTACTTTGTTAAAATCTATAGTCAATGTGAGATCTTAATACACCTCCTTCACGCCCAAGAGTGGACTCTGGAGCATGGAGATTTATAGGACTAATTTTTTGTATAGCACTAGGAAAGTCACAAGCTAGGTAGATTGCACTTGGAAAGATGTGGGGGCCATTTAGGACTAATTTTTTGTCTATATTGCACTGGAAATCCACAAAGACAGGTATTTGGACAGTTGACGGTGGCACAGTATCAAATCTATGATAGGCTCTAATACCATCTTGAAATGATGGGTCTAACTCAACCCTAAAAGCTAATTCATGAGGTGAGAATTGCCCAAGCCTTTATAAGCTCTACTTTGACCAATTTATAGTTGATGTGAGATCTCGACACACACCCGTCACCCCTAGAATTTTACATCTTAGAATGTGGAAATTGTAGGACTTCTTTTTATATTGCACTAGGAAAGGCACAAAACCAGGTAGATTGCACTAGGTAAGCCATAGGACTAGGTTGATAGCACTAGGAAATCCAAGGGGCCAGATTCATTTTTGGACAGTTGAAGGTAGCTCAAAATCAGATATATGATAGGCTCTAGTACCAGTTTGAATTTGGGCTGGGCTTGACTTAACTCCAAAAACTAGCTCATGAAGTAAGGATTGTCTAAGCCTTTATATAAGCTTTGAACTGACCAAATTTATAGTCGATGTGGGATCTCAATAGAATACTTTAATACGAATTTTGCAATACACTAATAATGTTCTGAGTCAAGGGTTGTTAGACAAAGACAAAGGAAACACTCAAATTGTGGGGGTACTTTGATGCAGATCAGGTTGGTATTCCAATTGAATGGCAGTCTACATCAAGACACCAAGTTTTTGCTAGCGGTAACCTTGTGTCCTGGAAAAGTAAGAAGCAAAATATGGTTGCTTGATCCACTATAGAGGTTCAGTATTGAGCAATGATCATTTCTGAACATGGATAAGCAAAATAGCCACTTTGTGAGTTAAAATTTGAAAATATTGATCATATAAAGCTAATTTATTATTATCAAAGCAACTTTGCACATTGTGTCACATATCCCATCTTTCATGAGCAGACCAAGCATATAGAAATTAATTGCTACTTTATCTGGAAAAAAAGTTCCTCCTAGGAAATCACTATTAAATTTGTTAATTCTAGTGATTAACTTGCAAATATTTTTACAAAGTCTGTTCAAGCTCCTCGAAACCACTTAACTTTTAACAAGTTTAGTACATATGATTTGTACGCTCTAACTCGAGGGAGAGTGTTGGAAAGTATTTCCTATTTAGGGAAAATAAAATATCTTCTAATTTAGGTGCAGTGTATCTTTTGTAAATAATTATGCATTGACTTGTATTGTTTTCCTAATTTCCTAGTTTCTTAATATTAGTGATTGTAAATTAGGTATATATAATGTATCATGCTGAAGATTTCCTCAAGCAATTTAGAAATCCTTGATCCATCTCAAGTGACAGAACAGACAATCTTAATCCACAAAATTTACAATTAGTAGTGGATAGTGTGAAGTAGATAAAGAGGAAATACCACGTACCACATCACCCATCATGTTTGAGGCACCCCTAGGATTTGCCAACTGAATTTGACAAGATTCTTGCACACTGGTGTTCTTAATCACAGCAACAGACTTTTGGAGATGCTTCTTGCAGTATGAATGACGTTGAATTTCGATGCAACTTAAATGTGGATCACCCCAACCCAAGTAGCAGAGCTATAAACCTCATCTGCCCAACAACCAAACCTGGAGCTGCTTTTGCTAATGACACCTCCCTTTGTTTGCTTGGAAACTAGGAAGGTACTCCCTGAAAAAAATAAAGGGAATCAATTCTGATTGCTATAAAAATTCACCAAGGACATCTATATCAGTTACAAAAATCATAAATTATGCGCCTTCACCAAGATCGCACTATCATAGAATAGAAATCTTTAAAATGAAATAACATCTAATTTATCTGATCTGTTTGGAATAACCACTCCAGTTATTGAAGGTTCTTAGCCAAGTTTTGAGAATCATAGTGATTGCAGTTAGCTTCGTCAAAATGAATACAAGCAACCACAGGAAAATTATCATCAGAAGCCGATCTACAAGATGAATTCTTCATATCAGGATCACCGCTTCATTACCGATCTCCAAATTAGCACTCAGATATGCTGATGCATGAGATGCTTCACCATGGATTTCTGGTTCTTTATGTTTCTCAAGATGATTTAAAAATCTATCATCATCAAAATTGGTCAAACCTTTGGGAGAATCACCAGATCGTCCACGAGATTGGGCCTTTCTCACATTTAAAAGCAATTCAATGTCTTTGCAAGAATCAAAATCCCTAAAAGTAGCTTAACTTTCTGCATTCCCAGAAAATGAGTTATGATTTGAAGATACAATGTAGATGGTACTTACCTCATAACTTGTTTGTTGCCTACAATTGCATGTTGTACTCAACAAAGCAGAGAACCAAATGCTGTCTTAGAAGAGCATTTACTGGTTCCCTTTCCCTCAGAGATTTGATCAGTAAAGTCATCAATCCCCATAACCACTGTTGCTGCCACTTGTTCGATATGCACATACAATGACAACGAGCACCATGTGTCACACACATTGCATGATCTAGACTTTTCTTCCATTTCAAATTCAAAAGGCTGAAAAGAGGGGAAACCGCAATCTAGTAATTAAAATAATAACAAATCAGTAGGACAATTACCAATAACAACAAAGATTCTAGGGGTCAGTAATGCACTCGATTGAAATATATTAGCAATACTCTACATGATTTGCAAATAACCAATACAGAGCCAAAATCCTAATCATGATTATATAAATAATAGATACATAAATAAATTAAACCATAGAGAACTTCAAAAATCAAATATCCTTGCTAGGAATTTTAAAAACAAGTCTCTTGTGTTCTATGCTTCTTAACAATAATTGATATCATCAATTCAGCAATCAATGTGGGTTCAAGATCATATCAACTTCAACATTGCAACGTTATCAATGGTGCTACTTAAAAATGCCAGCATCCAATAATGTCAAAATGCCTATGCACATATAATTGAAAATGCATACACTAAAGAACCTCAACGGTTGAGAAATGGATATTGCATACTTCATGTCGGAGATCCAAGGCTAATCTTTGTTAAAAGAAGTATAATGGAGGAGAATGGGCTACTATTGTTGTTATGTAGCCCAAATATTTTTATAGGAAAAATTAAAGCAACTAATATGTAGATTAAATTTATGTAATATAGCACCGTATTATCTTGTTCCACAATTTTACCTAAAACCAAGATAGTAGGAAAGTTTCAATGAACTTTGGAGATCTCACACCAACTAGTAATATGGCCAAAATATAGTATATAAGTGAGGGACAACCCTCACTTCATGAGCTAGCTTTTGGAGTTGAATTAGGTTCATAATTCACATATCTAAGACAACTAAGTATAGTAGATAGCACCAACTAGAAAAACAAACACTAAAAAATTAAAAAATATGTAAAAACAATACATTATCCTTCAATATCAGTTAGTTGTTTTAAACCTAAAAGGGTATGACAATTTTTATTCCTATACTCACAAATCTTACCACTCCCCAACTAGAAATAACTACTACAAAATACAACAATTAAGATGTTTTGACAAGTCAAAAACTTTAATCTTTGCTTAATCAACTCCCAATGATTATCACATGAAATGAACTTTTCACATCAAAACTAGTTAGAATCACTTATTCAGTTATTTTCCTTTTACTATCCATGCTCAAGGTAGAAGATCCATCAAAATTTACTTATTTTATGGACTCTTTAGCCAGGGCTGACCCGAGGGTAGGGCTATTAAAACTCAAACTTTAAATCCATCAACAAAAAATTATTTGCTATTAGTTTTTATAAAGTAAAAAGGCCACGTGTTTTGGCAAAAGACCCAATATATAGTTCTCTCATTTTTTTTAAATTCAAAAGTTTTTCTCAAAGTTTGTTTTAGGTCTCACTCATTGTTGGTTCGGTCCTGTCTTTGGCCCTCTTCAAATCCATTGAGACATTGAAAATACACAACAATCACCAAAGCTTTTCCCACTCAATTTGGTCAATTATATGGATCAAGTGACACCATTATACTCTGTCAAAAACTGGAAATCCATTTAGATAAAAAAAAAAAAATCAATCTTTGTCTACCTCTTTTAACCAGACCATTCTCCGATTTTCAATATAAAAAAGAATGAAATTCAGAAACTAATGTCAATCAGGTGGTAGTAACCCATCAACTACAATGATGAAATCATTCAAACCATAAATTTGGTGCAGTATACGTATTGTTGGATTTTAAAGTTCAAAATTGGGTTGTAAAATAAGTGTAATTCAAGGAATCTTGTCTAGACTAGCTGGTTACCAAGGAAGGCCAGAAGGAGAGAAGGAGAAGGAGGTGCGGCAGTTCTCCAACAGCCCAAACTGACGCAATAAACTAGACTAGAAAAAGAATTCGTATCCACAGGCTAAACCTCTACAATATAATGATAAGGAAGAACATAAGAAACTTCCTATAAGTTTCCCTACTGCATTCTCTTCACATATATGCCCAAAATATATTAAGACTCATTATTCTAAACAAGAGAAAGAAAAATGGAACAACAGAGACTCGAAGCAGTTTTATTTTTCTTTTTCTGAAAGAAAATAAAATTAAGTAATTAACACGAAAAACAGAACCTTTATACACATTAGATACCCACAGTCCCAGCAATAATCAGACAACGAGACCATAGATTCAAATATTCACAAACAAAAAATCAAGGTGTTAAAAATTAATCACATAGCATGATCCAGAACCGCCAGAGTAATAATAATATAAAGTAGAATATTAATATTAAGTAAAAGCAGGAGAGAAAAAGAATGCATGCCTGGGAAGGTGGGTGAGAAATATATTGATAGAGGTCCCTGAAAGTCCTGAACTTTGGCATCCCCATTAATGGCAGTGATGCCAACGCATGAACACACGAAGCGATACACATAGCAAAGGAAAGGAATGGAATGGAAGGAAGGGTTATAGTCTTACTATACTCATGATCCACACCACACTGTACTCTGCCAATGCAAAACTTAATTTCGTTCTTTGAACTTGAATGCATTTGCATCTCCAGAGGCATTGTGGCATACAGATATTTTTCATCTCAGGTGCCGCTTCTTCTGTTTCCTGGTATGGCCAGATTGATTATCGATTTTTGAATGCCAATACACAAAATGAATATTTTATAGTCGTGATTTATATGTTAATATTTTTAGAATTTATATGTAATGGGTTAAAGATTTTTATACTAATAATCATTTAGAAATTACTTTATGTTTGACATTTTAATTAAGTATTATTACAAAAATAATTAAAATTGAATTAAATTTATACTTATGGCCACCATGAAACTTTTACGCTATTGGTACATTTAAATTATTTTTACATAAAATTTATGCTTTCAGCTAATTTGCATTTTTACTCAGTTTAATTACAATATTAAAATACTTTGTATATAAAATTATTTGTGTTTGATAAAAATATTTTTCTTCTTATTTCTTATTTGATTTTAAAAAAATATTTTTTTAAAGTGACATTAATGCATAATTTTAATCCCATTTAGAACAACGTAAGTCTTTTTATTTAACTCATAGAGAGAATAAAAAATATAATTAATATTATATTTATTTTTGTAAATATTTTTTTAAAAAAACTATTAAGAGTATGGAGAAAGAATTTAAGTAACTATGATGGTTGTATTTAGAGGAATTTAGATCCAATTGAATAAAAAATTGCAAATTTATCCAAAAAAAATTAATAAAAATTGAAATTTTTTAGATCATTTTGTGCATAATCTATTAGATAAGATTTTGAATGATATTTTTAAAATTTAATTAATCTAAAGTCTATAAATATTTTTTCAATAAATATGTATTATCCTATATTTCACATATATACTTCATGTATTATATATATTTCAACTTTCATATTTTTTAAATTTTGTCATTTCATTTGTCAAAAAAAAATTATCCTTTCATTGATGAGATATATTACTGTCAATTAAAAGTTTCGAGTAAATTGTAAAGATTTTTAAAATATTTTTTTCAAATTATGTTAGTATTAACTTTGTTATATTTCAACTTTCACGTTTCACATTATTTTGTGTTTTTATGTATATTTTATTTTTTTTAAAGTAATTACTATAAATGAATCTAATAATACAATTATGTAAAGATGTATCAATAAAAACAAAATAATTCATTCTAAATCATAATTTATCAATCTTGATTAGATTATATTTTTAAAATAAAACAATTCAAATTGAATTGAACTGCAAGTTATTTTAATCTTTGGATCAAATGATTTTTTGTTTTAATATAGATCCAATCCCATCTACAAACATCAAGAGTTCTATTCAATTTAATTAGAATTGTGGCCTATGAGCCAACTTGGCTCTTCAAAATTAACTCACTTAGAATATGGATCTCACTTAACTTATAACTTATTTAGGTTGATCATGGGATGAATTGGATTGGTTCATGAATTAACAATTTATTTAAAAAATACAACTTATTATACTAACTCACCAAGTAATTAAATTAACTAACACGTAAACTAATTATTTAATTATATTTTAATGATAATAAAGGATAGTAATACACTAGCTTATCATTTTATATATTATTTATAATTGGAATGTAAATATAACTTTTCAAATTATCAATATATGTAAATTGTGACTCATAACATAATAAACCTATTAGTACTCTATTTTTTATAGAGTGTTTCAAAACCTTTATCACATTAGCTTTATTTTCTTTTATGTTTTTATTTTTATATTTTATTTTATTTTAGGTGGGTCAATTTGTATAACCCATCATCTTGTGATGAGTTGAGTCAAGCTAACAACTTTAAATTATATAATAATATACATATCTCAATTAAAATAAATATGTATAATAAATGACTTTTTTTGTTTAGTATGAAAAAAGAATGCAAGGTAATAAACTTTTAAACCCTAAACCATTTCTTGATTAATATAAGTACAAATCCTGCATCTTTCAAGCAAAACAATGTTGCTTCAACAATGCTTTAACACTATTGCAAAGGTGAAACTTGCCAATTTCGCAAAGATTAGGGGCTCATTGTTATCACAACCCTAACCTCAATTACCGAAGCCATCTTTGGTAGCAACCCCTCGTAGTTTCAAGCCTAATAACCCAAACTGGAGGAGTTACAGAGAAAGCCATATCTTTTTGTGTCATAGTCACAAAGTTGCTACTTACAACTTTCACTACCACAATGCCTCCTCTTCCTTTAGAAACACTCCAACACACTATGTGACAATGCACATAAACTCTATTTTTAACTCCATTTTCCCGCCTCTCTGCCGTTAAGTTTGGATGGCCTAGCCCTAAGCCATCAAATGAAACTTGAAGACCTCATCTTCCACTGCAAGCCCATTGTCTCTATCCAAATTGTTTTCTATTCTTGTGTTGCTTGAAGAATGCATCATTTATGAATATGATGATTCATTTATGTACTTTTATCATCATCATTTGTTGGACAATTCTTTTATCAGTCAAGATCTTTTTCTTTTTCTTTTTCTGGTTAAATAGATCTCGATAGTTTTAAAACTGCTAGAAATTAGAATTTAATTTCTTATATGAATACTGACAGATTTAAAAATAACCAAAAATCACATTTTTTAAATTTAACAAATATGCCATTACTTAACTAACAGAATGGTCTAAAAATAAATTTTTTATTTTATTAAAGACAAAAATAAAAAATAATAATAAAGACCAAATACAAAACTCAAATATTTATCAAAGAATATAAATATATTTAAGTATTATAAATAATTATTTTATCTTGCTTTTATTGATAAGTAAATTAATTTGACCATCAGTTTGTTTGGGGCTAATACTTTTTCCCTTAGTAATGTTTATAATTGTTTTTAATAGATTAAACTGGTATGTTGTGGAATCTTTTGTGACAAGTCATGGTTTTTGTATTCTAAATAATATTCATAGTTTGATGTTTGTTGATGTGTAAAAGATAAGATTTTTTTCCCCCCTTTTATTCTTTTTCTTGAGTTTAAAAGATTTTTTTTTTCAAGATAGTATAGCTATTGTAATGTCAATCTAAAAGACTTGTATAGACATGGACTGTACAAGGGGTCTAATTTAATTTATTGAACAAGATGGGTGAATTATTATAAATTATTAATATATATTTTTTATTTTTATAGATAAAAAAAATATAGACATAGACTACACAGCCCCCATCATCTGCAGCTTTGCAATTCTTCTTGCAAGATGGTATAGTTATAACTAGTTTTTAGTTTGCTTTTTATTTCTATTTCTTATTATAACAAAAAAAAAAAAAGAAATTAAAAGACATTTGACTAATAATCCTTTGTCCCTTCTGTAAGATCTACGAGGAATGCTTGTTTAGATGCTTGAGCAACCCATCTAGTTCTAGCTTAATTACTTTTTGTTTTGTTGTTTGGGCTTTTAGTCCTATATTTCATAAACAAAAAACGTTTTTATACTTTCCAACATTATTAATTTATCTGCTTTTTATCATTTTTAAAAAATATCTTTCTTTTATAAAATATTTTTTAAAATATTAAATTTTTATATTTC
>JAMLFT010003847.1:0-20956 GCA_026544285.1 Pachyrhizus erosus | reverse complement strand
AGCTTCCCCGATTTCCTTTGTTTGTTTTTAAATATACTTTTAATTTATTTGTTTTATCAATACCGTTAATAAAATAAATATTCACTTTTGTGAATATATTTTTTTAGATTATTTTATCTTTTAATAAATTCTAAAAACTACTTCTGAATTAAACGATTATTGTATAAGACAATTTTTCAAACATTACAGCTATTTTATATTTTTTAATATTTTTTATTTTAATTAAAAAATAAAATATATTAGTAGTTAAGATACATAGAGTCTATTTCCTATTAATTATATTAATCTTTTTACTTAAAAAAGTTTAATTCAATCCATCATGTTTAAAATCAATTAAAATAGTTATTTTAAAATAATAATTGTTTTTTATTTTGACATAATTTTAAATTATTTTCTTATGATTTTTTATTTTAAATTTTTTTAAGTGATAAGAAATATAAAAGTAATAAAACTTGTTTTATTAAATTCAATTTTTTTAATAAAAAGAACAATTGACATAGTGAAAATAATAAAAAATAATCTAACCAGCAACTGAAAAATTGAGAAATTTCATTTTTTTTTAATTCTTTATTATTTGTTGGATTCAATTTTTAAGTTATTTTGATGATGTTTTTTGAATATTTGTAAAATCTTTATAATTTATATATATATAAATCTAATGTTTAAAATCATGTAACAAAATAAAAAATTATTATTATTTCAAAAGAATTATTTTAACTTATTTTCAAATCATAATGGAATAAATTCAACTTTTGAAAAGATAAAGACTATATACAATTTAATACATCAAGGACTAAGTTTATTTTAACTTTTTTCTTTCTTTCTTTTTGGATAAACAAGCATTTGATCCGCGAAAATATGATGTACTTTTAACATTAGTATTGAAAATTTTATTAAAATGTTCTCTTTATTTATTTAAAATATTTCAATCAAATTTCTATATTTTTCGAAGTTTCAATCAAACTTAAAAAAAAAAAAAAAGTTGTTCAATTATACTATTTCCGTTCAATTGAATCATAGGACAGAAGATCCTTTGTATTGTGAAACAAAATATTTTGTCCCTTGTCACCATTGTGAGTTGGGCTTTGCGTGTTATCAATCTATGATGCATTGAGAAAGAAGTTGGGTGGATGTGCAGAGTGGTGCGCGATAAGGCCTTTCTTGAGTTCCTCCATTACGCACAACACTACATGGAATCGATGTTGAGAGTTTCAGAGGATGAATAAAAATGCTTTAGATCAAGACTGTGGGAAATGAATGATTCCAGCACTCAAAAGCAACTGGCAATTTTATTGTTTTTTTTTTTAAAAACCTCAACTTTTTTGTTTTATTTTAAAATTATATTTAAGGTTTATTATATATTTTTATACAAAAATATAAAAAAAATATACTGAGAGTTTTTAACCGCTACTATTCGTAAATAAAAAATGTATGTCTTACTTAGACGGAAAGAGTCTAATTGAAACAATTTTAAAACAAAAATTCTAATTGTAATTTTAAAAAATATAAAGTATTAATTGAGCAATTTAAATAAATTAAGGGAGTATTTTAATAATTAACCCTTCAAAATCGTAATTCATTATTCACTTTAAACCAAAATTTAAAAAGTCGAATGACTTTAGTGATAATATTAAATTTGAATATGTTTGTTTAAGTTTTATTTTTTAAAATAAGTCCTTTTTTAATTATTTTTTTATTTATCTAAACTTTTTTTAAAATAACTTTTTTAAGAAGTAACTTTTATCTACTTAAAAAATTATTTTTTAAGAAACACTTTTTCAGAATTATTTTATAAAAGTTTAATGAAATTAGTCCATTAATATATTTTTAAAAATTAAAATAATAATAAGTAATTAAGTTTAACAACATTTAACAACATATGAATTTATTTTAAATTTTCTCATTTATCATAGATTAATATAACAACGTTTTATACTTTCAAATATTAAAAGTACAATTTATCTTCTTTTATAATAAAAAATACTAGATGACATAAACATTAATTTTATTATCTTCAAAAACGAAATTATTATTCATTTTAAAAGAGTCATTTTTGTCAATTATAAATATGTATAAAATTACCAAGTTCAATTCACATTAATTATGTTATAATGTTAAACTAATAATTCCAATTATCTATTATTATAATTTTATATCCTACAATGACAAATAATTGAACTACGGTTAATCACATGAATAAGTGATTAACCATAGTTGTGGTTCTTTGTTGTATGTTTTTTTAAGGAATCAAAATACATTTATTTTCTAATATATTTACAAAAGTTACTCCCTCCTAAACTTTTTTATGTATTATACAATTATACTCTAGTCAAGTAATAAAATAAGACATTTAAAATAATAAATAAAATATAAGTAAACTATCTAATTTTTTTTAGTATTTATACATTGACAATGTAAAATAATTTTATATTATTATTCAATCATAAATTACTATTATTATAATTTTTAAGATAATTATTACAAAAGTCAACAAATTTACTATGCATATTAATTTGTGATTGGATGACAGTATAAAATTTTAATTAAAGGTAAATCTATCAATGTGAATCATGTCATATCTAAATATGAAATTAATTTTTATGTAAAATAATTTTATTTATATTATTTTTGTTATTTTAAATAATATTTTTGTCACACAATAGCATTTTAAAATTAATTTTCTATTAAAATAAAAGATTAATTCATAAAATAAATAATTAAAGTAATTATCATGATTTTTTACAAGTTCAATTGAATTTTTTTTATAAAAAAATGCTCCTATTTTCATATTTCCAATTACTAATTTTCATGAATTGAATTTTGAACGTAACTAATCTATTTAAAAATTATTTTTAATTAAACAATCTATCTAATTACTAAAATTTGGGGCATTACAATGCCAACAAGATCTCGGTAAGAGGTCCAAGGGAAGAGGCTTTTGTCCCAATGTTGCTTAGTTGGATTAGCTTGCTTTTCATAAGTGTGACATTTGATTGGTATATGTCATGATATTTTATGCTTTGAAGTTATTTCTTCATAGGTTTAAAAGTTTAAGTTTCATTATAAGTTGGATTACTTTTATCAAAGTTGTATAGTGTTTGGAGTCTAAAACTATTTTATTTAATAAATATCGCAAATCTTTTAGATAAACCTCTAAAGGAATTAGAAAGTCTAATATATTACGATGTGTGATTTGATAAAAAAAATTATTGTACAGATTACTAATGAGAAACTGTTATTCCATTTAATTTAATTGGGATGTCCTGAATCTGACATGTCTCTTGGGATGAGTAACATGAAGCTCATAATTATGGATGTATTGAATACTCCTTAATAAAAAGGGAATTGGTCCATGGTCAATTCAGTAACAAAAAATATGAAATTCTAAATATAAATTTCTAACTGTACAAGTATTTATGAAGTTTAATTGATATATTAATGTGAATGTGATGATTTTTATTGAAGCTCCCTTTTGCTTGCTTCATAATAAGCATGATGAAAGTAAGTAGAGGTTTAGATCAATCGATCATTGAGCTTTTAAGTCTGTCAAACAAGAAAAGACTAAAATATGAATGTTTAGAAGAGTAGTTGATATGTCAAAGCTCAAAAAGCAAAAAAGAGAAAAAGACAAAGGATGAACATATTATTTCTACTCTAATAGAAGCTAAACGCTACAATATGAAGACGTAAAGAAAAGTCATATATTTAATGCATGTCAAAACGAGAAGAAGAAAGAAGAATATTAAGTCATAATAGACACTCTTCCTTTTATATATATATCAAAATGGATGAAGACAAAAAAATGCTCTAATCTTTAAAAAAATTTACATACGTCTTACTATTATATATCTCTTCTTAAGATTCTACTCTATAAATATTTCATATCCTTAGCCTTACTAAGTTGTAATTTGTACTTCAACTTTGATATTCTCACTTTGTGAGTTATCTTGTATAGATCTTATGAAAGCTAAGAATGACTTAGTGCTAAATAATACTTGGGTTACTTAATTAAGTGATTAAGTTATGTAGATAAAAGTGACAATAAAGAATACTTGGGTTAGGAAGCCAGAAGCTGCTTAAAGAATACTTGTAGCTAAGATTGGCAGAGTCTTTACTCGTTGTAATCAAGATTTTTGATTAGGGAAATTGCTCATAATGAGGGTGAACTAGACATAGCTCAACAGTTGTAGCTAACCAGTATAATTTTTTTTTTAATGTCGTATCATTCCTTATGTTTCCTATTTGTCCTAACTTTACAAAAACTATTTTATTCCTTAATTGCAAAAGGTTTGCGAAATAATTTTGAAAATCACACATGCATTACTCAATCCCTTTCTTGTGTGTTTTCTAATCCTTTAGTTGATATTATAGCTCGACTTCTAGAAGTTAAGCATCTAACAATGCAAGGGATAAAAGATTCTAAGATGGAAAAGGAAGGGCACACAACCAACATGCCCTTTATATTTAAAGGAATCAACTATAACTACTAGAAGAAGAAGATGATTGCCTATTTGGAGTCATGTCATGTCGATATGATGGATATAGTAGAAATGATAAACTACATCCCGTTAAATTCTAACAAGATTCTCTTTCATAAGAGTGATTGGACGGAGGATCAAAAGACTACACTCTTGCTCAACTCCAAAGCAAGAAACCGCTTGCTCTATGGTTTGTTAGAAAAGGAATACTCCAAAGTCAGTAAGTTCAAAAGTGCTAAACAAATATGGGAAACTCTTGTTTTGAACCTTGTAGTTGTGGGTTTGAGCCCCATGATGGTCGTCAAAATGTATCTAGAAAAGGATACAAAGGTTATTTTATTCTTAACAAGCTCCATTGCTACCCTTAAAAATCGAGATGTGGGATTCCTGCAAAAGGCACTTTGATGTTCAAGTCAATAGATAGTTGCAGATTAGTAATTATATGAGTATGTACAAAAGGTAAAAACTACTATTTATTTTATCATTAATCATATAATTACTTTCTCTAATCTACAACTATTTGTTGACTTGAGCATCAGAGTCTCTTTTGTAAATACCTCCATTTCAATTTTGAAGGGTAGTAACACAGCATGATAAGAAAAAATTACCTTTGTATTATTTTGCAAGTACATTTTCTTGCTCAACTCTAAAGCAAGAAACTTCTTGTCGTGTGCTCTGTCAAGAAAGGAATACTCCAAAGTTAGTAGGTTCAAAAGTGTTAAACAATATAAGACACTCTTATTGTCACATATGAAGGAATTAACACTATCAAGAGAAACATGGTCAATTTTCTTGTTAGTGAATGTGAGTTGTTCAAGATGGAAGAGAACGAAAACATCCAAACCATGTTTGGAAGGTTCTAAACAATTCTCAATAAGTTTAGAGCTTTAAGCAAACATCATGAGAATTTTGAGAATACCGACAAAATTCTCAAAAGCTTGTCTAAGAGGTGGAGATTGCAAGTCAACAATTTTCACATGTATAAAAATTTGGAACATATCTCATTAAAGGAACTAATGGGAATTCTAAGAATCCACTATATTGAGCTTTACCAAAATGAAGAAAAAAAAGGGCAAGTTTGTTGCACTTTATGCTCAAAAACCCAAAAAGATATCTCCTTCAAACGTCCAAAGTTATGATGACAAATGAATCTTCTAGTGAACTAAGCAATAAGGAAATCTATGATGATGATGATATTTCCTTTATCTCAAGGAAGATCCACTCCATGTGGAATAAGAAAATAGAGTTTCATTGAAGAAGTTACTCCAAAAGTTTTCCAATGAGACCAACGACAAGACACCCATAGTATGCCATGTGTGTAAGAAGCCTGGACACTTTAAGTATGAGTGTCCACAACTCACCAAGGAGGAAGAGAAAAAGAAGAAAAAGATAACCTTCTTGAAGAAGTAAAAGAAAGGATTGATGGTCACATACGAAGACCACAATGAAGATACGTTTTACCGGGAAGGCGACAAAGAAGCCAACCTATGTCTCGTAACATACGTCTCATCAAAAAAGTCAAATACAAAAGAAGAAGATGATGATGATGATGAGGTAGACTTCACCAATCGTGAATCTCTTAGAGAAATTTATCATGAACTTCTTTGTAAATCATCTCTTCTCATTAAAAGCTTACAAAGATTTAAAGAAAAAATTTTCAAAACTCACCCAAGAGCATGAGATTCTAATTTTAAAAAATGAAGCTTTACAAGAGGAAAAGACCAAACTTGAAGACAACTCTTCTTTAAACAAAAACTTAAACAAAGTTAAAAAACTTCAGGCTAAAGTCAAGGATTTGAAGAATAACCTCTTCAAGTTTATTGAGGGATCTAAGAATTTGTAAAAGATTTTAACATATTCCATACATCCCTCTAGCAAGTCAAATCTTGGGTATAAGAATAAGAAAAACGTCCAAGTGTAAATACTTGCCTAAGAGAGGTATATTCAAAATCTCTAAACCTAACAAGAAAGGACTTAAGTATATCTGGGGTACTTAAATATAACATTATTCATGTTTCAAATTTGTTTAACAACAACAAGAAAACTCCCATTATGGTACCTAAATAGTGGGTGCTTGCAACACATAATGTGAGAAAAGAGTATATCCGTAAACCTCAAGGCCAAGAGTGGTGGAACAATAACATTTGGAAAGAATCAGAAACAAAGGATAATAGAAGTTGGTAAGGTAGGTATGTCCTCCTCTACTTTTATTGATAATGTTCTTCTTGTTGAAGGACTAAGGCATAATCTGTTGAACATAAGTCAATTAAGTGATAGTGGATATGTTGGCATTTTTAATAAAAGACCTCTACATTGTTGAAAACAATAATGAGATTACCTTGTTTACTTTCCAAAAAAGGAATAATCCTTACAAGATTAAGTTAGGAGAACTTAAAGATCTCAATATATTATGTCTTGTGTATATCAAAGATAAGAACTAGATATGACACAAAAAGATTAGACATGCAGGTTGGAGGCTAATCTCCAAGCTAAAAAAGCATAGTCTCGTGAGAGGACTTCTAAACTTTTCCTATCAAGGAGATAATCTTTGTGAAGCATGTTAGAAAGGAAAACAAGTGAAAACCTCTTTTTAAAGAAAAAACTTTGTTTCCACTTGTAGACCTTTATAATTATTGGGCCCACTAGAACTACCTATGTGAGTGGTAAAAGGTACAATTTTGTAATTGTAGATGACTATTCTAGATGGACATGAGTTATGTTTCTTGCCCATAAGGACGAATCTTTTCAAGCCTTTAATTATTCTATAAAAGGGTTCAAAATGAAAAAAGCATATGTATTGCTTAAATTAGAACTGATGTGGATAAGAGTTTGGAAACAAAGGTTTTTCTAGGTTTTATAAAGAAACTAGAATTTCTCACAACTTTTTTGTGCCAAGAACACCTCAACAAAATGATGTGGTAAAGAAAAATAACAAGTTATTGCAAGAAATGACTAGAATCATGTTGAACAATAACTCTACTCCTAAACACTTCTAGGCTGAAGTAGTTAATATTGTTTGTTATCTTCAACACATAATATACATAAGGTCTATATTGAAAAAGGCTCCCTATTAATTATGGAAGGGACAAAAACCTAACACATCATATTTCATCCATTTGGATGTCATGTTTCATTCTAAAAAACTAAGACAATCTTGGAAAGTTTGATTCTATGTGTGATGAAAGAATTTTACTGGGTTATTTTGAAACATCTAAAGTATATAAAGTTTATAACTCTAGAACTTTAGTTGTAGAAGAAGTCATGCATGTGAGGTTTAATGACAACAAACTTGATAAGAGATTGTTAGAGTTAGAGGACAACTTTGCATGAATGAGGTTAGACTACCTTGCCCATATGTCTAATATAAGTCATGTAGAATAGGCATTCATTGATCCAACAAATGTTAAGAAGGAAGAAAGAGAGCCTAGAAGACGCAATTAGTAGATGATCTATTATCCTGATGACCAAGTCATCGAGGACGTATAAGATAGAGTTAGAACTATATCATCTTTTAAAGAGCAAGCTAATACAGTTGTAATCTTTATGGTTGAACCTAAGACTACAAATAATACCCTATAAGGTGAATGATGGATAAAAGCCATACGACGTTTGGAAGGTTTTAGAATTACTTAAAGGCAAGTCAATCATAGGAATGAAATAGATAGAAACAAGCTCAACGAATTAAGTAAAGTTTTGAGAAACAAGGCTAGACTTATAGCCAATGATATTCACAACAAAAATGTATACTTTATACTTAAAACTTTGCATGGTGGCATGTTTAGAAGCCATTCGTATTTTATTTTCATTTGCAACTCATAACAATATGAAATTATATCAAATGGATGTAAAGAAGGTTTTTCTAAATGGAGTAATTAGTGAAGAAGTCTATGTTGAACTATCCACTAGGTTTGAGAGTAACACCTTTCCTTAATACATTTTTAAACATAATAAAACTTTAGACAGATTAAAGCAATCATCTCGTGCTTAATATGAAAAACTAAGTTCTTTTCTAGTTGAAAATGGTTTTTCAATAGAAAAATTTGATACCATCCTTTTTCATAAAGACTTTGGAACTAATTTTATTATTGCTCAAATTTATGTGGATGATATCATATTTGGTGATACTAATGGAAATGTATGTGAAGAGTTTTCCCAAATGATGTAGGTAGAGTTTGAGATGAATATGATGGCAGAACTAAAGTTCTTCCTTGGATTACAAATCAAGCAAACTAATGGTGGTATATACCAAACAAAGTATGTGAAGGAGCTGTTAAAGACATTTAAAATGGAAGATGTCAAGGAGATGAAGACTCATGCATCCTGCATCAATTCTTGGAATAGACAAAGAATTCAAGAAAGTGGATTAAACTCTATACAGAAAAATGATAGGATATTTTATCTATCTTATAGCATCCAAGCCTAACATTATGTTTAATGCATGCTTATGTGCCAAATTCTATTATGATCCAAGGGAGGTACATTTAACATCAATTAAATGTATTTTCAAATATTTAGTTGATATTACTAATCTTGGTCCATGCTTTAAGAGAAATAAAACATACAAATTAGTAGGTTTTTGTGATGTTGACTATGTTGGAAGCAGAATAGAAAGAAAAAACAATAGTAGAGGATCTTATTTCATTGGTGGTAACTTGGTCCCCTAAATGTCCAAAAGACAAGGAATAATAACTCTCTCAAGAGATGAAGCAAAATACATTTGAGCTACAACTTATTGCTTATAACTTCTGTGAATTAAACATCAGTTGGAAGACTATAATATCTTTGAAAGTAAAATTGTTATCTTTTGTGATAATATTGTTGCTATTGATCTCTTTAAGAATTCTATAATGCATTCTCGAGCTAAATATGTTGAAATTAAACATCATTTTATTAGAGATTATGTTCATAAAGGGATTGTGGGTTTATAATATGTAACCATAAAAAATTAGCTTGTTGATATTTTCACAAAACCCCTTCTTGAAGATAGATTAGTCATTCTAAAAAAGGAACTTGGAATAGATAAAATAAAAGAATAATTAATATCAATATACTTCAGTCAGTGAAACAAGTGTTTATGGACCAGACATCTTGAATACCACTTGTGTCCTACACATGCATGAAGATGAAAGATGTCCAACATGGAGTCACATGTTTTTCTATGTGTATAAGCATTTGCTTACATAAAACAAATCCCATCAATGCATTAACTAACAATGATTTGATAGTTAACTCTATTCTATGTTGAGTCACTTCACAATAGTTAACTCGAGCACAATTACCAAAAATTTCCTAAACCATACCTCATCATGACGTATTTAGGTCTCCTCTTTTTAAATTTGAGCCAAAACCTTTTTGGTTTCCTAAAACCTAACCCTTAAACTTCCATATTTTTACCTTGTGAGTTATCTTATATGGACCTTAAGAAAGCTAATAGTGACTTAGTATTAAAAAAAAAAAACTTAGGTTACTTAATCAGGCAATTAAATTGTCTAGTTAGAAATGATAATAAAAAATACTTGGATTGGACAGCTAGAAGTGGCTTAGAGAATACTTGTAGCTAGGAGTGGCAGAGTCTTTATTCATTGTAATGAAGTTTTTTTATTAGAGGAACCCCTCGTGTTGAAGGAAAGCTAGATGTTGCTTAAGAGTTAGAGTGAACTAATATAAAACTTGTTTTTCTAAGGCGTATTATCCCTCACATTTCCTATTCGTACTAGCTTTGCAAAAACTATTTTCTTCCTTATACATCCTTTGTGAAAGGTTTGTGAAATAATTTTTGACAATCACACACACTATTCAATCCCCTTCTTTTAATGTGTTTTCTAACCTTTCACTTTAGACATGCTTTCCTTTGTTGCAGTATAATCTTTGTCAAAAGGATATATTTGTGATAAGATGTATAAGAGTAGTTGTCCTAGGCATCCAAAAATGTGAAAGCTTAAATAGTGAGACTAAATAACTTTAAAAAGAATGTAAGTACAAGATATTCTAAAGTTCTTTTATTTGTCGAGGATGATAAAACACAACATTGGACACTTAGATATTTTTCAAAATAAAATGCATTGGATGAGTTTTTTTTATCATAGTGCTTTGGACGCTTAATATACATTTTGTTGATAAAATATTGGACACATATCTATAAAGCAGATAAAAAAACATAAGAAGGGGGTTGAATTGTGTTTTTTTTAAAAAAATTTGCAAAACCTTCAAATAAGGCACAATTCAGGATTGACTGTCTTTTTAAAAAGGAAGATAAACAAAGTGTCAAATGATAAATACAAGAAAGGTGTAAAGAAATAAAACTATTTAAGGTAACCAATGATTCTTCCCAATTATTGTCCAAATAAAAAAGGAAAGAACATAACATATTTTATATTGGTTCACCTCTACCACTAAAGCTATATCTAGTTCTTGACAAACCACTAAGTTCTACTATATCAAAAAAAAAAAAAATACAAGTATTTTATTATCAAGCCACTTTTGGCTCTACAACAAACAATATTTCCTACTTTCTTCAAGTTACTACAATGGGTATTCTTTCACAAGTCATTTTAGACTTAACCTCACAGGTTCTAAGATTGATATGAGCTGAAGTGACTCTTTACATCTGTATTAGATTAAATATATACAATGTTAATCAGTCTATTTCTCATATTTGCTAAGTATTTGAGAACTTTTTATAGAAATGATAATTACAACAAGACTTTCAAGAGTAGTGAAGTACAATAGGTTTTCTTATTGCACATAACTTCTTCATCATTTTCTTTCAAAGTCTTCTTTTATATATATATAGGTGTCATTCTTCATTTATTTGTTGTTTCACAACAAGCTTCTATCTTCGTTTGTTAGTGAGAGGTTTGAATCAACAATTATTGATGCATTAATTTCTTTTTACCAACTACCCACTTACTATGTTGATAAAAAGAATTTTGAATTAGTGTCAATTAATTGCTTATCTTCTTTTGTAGCCTTCTATTAGAAATGAAATGTCAATTTTGAATATTTTTGTTATAAGCAAAATTGACACTAATTAGAGCGCAACTTTTGACATAAGAGTCTTGTTGAATACACTTTGATCATCTTCTTAATTATTCAAAACATTCTCTACAAAATAGAAATATTTGTGTTTATGTAATAACCGCAAATGATTAGATGAAACAAACAAACAAAAAAACATATGAGGACAAACAATCTCTTAGACAAATTGTTAATCATGTTAATCATTTGTTACAAATAGCAAAACTTAATTATTGTTCTACAACATCAAAACATAAGTTTTTAGGGGCCTGATTCATTTTTGCCTTAATAATGTTCATTTTTTTAGCTTGTTGGATGCTTAGATTATTAAAACTATTTTTCATGTCTAAGTAAGAAATGCTACCTTTTTCAATCTTTGAACACTTAACTTGTTTACCTTATCATAAAAACATTAGTCCATCAAATTATAATATTTTTGCTACTATTATAACTAAATATTTTTTAGAGGTTAGACATCGTCCATGTCTTCTATTCTAAAAATAATCACTATTATTAGGAAGTTCAAAATCGCTACCTTATTTTTTTTATGCTTCTAATCCATTTGCCACATGTTAGAAGTTGCCTTTAATTCTTCTTTTGAAGAAGACATTTCACTATCATCCCAAGATTCTATCATTACCTTTTTCTTCTTGCCTAACCTGTTCTTCAATAATGGACACTTTAACCTATCGTAACCATGTTTGTTGTATTTATAGAATGTTCCCTAGTTCTTTTCTTCTCACTTATGAGAATCCTTCTAATTCTAAAATAATCTTTTTCCTTTGTTCCTTTTTTTGAACCTCATCCTTCGAATTCTTCTTAAAATTAAAGCTAATTCATTATCTTGTTGGAAAATTAGTATCTTCATCTTCGTCTTTTAAGTCTACTTGTTGATGTGCAAATTTCCTTAACGAAGTACTTGCTTTGAGGGTTATTGTTTTCCCTATCTTTGGCTTAATTTCATCCATGATTACATGTTCACAAACTTTAAGAGATCCTAGCAATTAATCTAACTTCAATGTGGCTAAATATTTTTCTTTTTGGATAGTTGTTACCTTTGGCCTCCATACCTTAGGTAAGCTTCTCATGATCTTCCTAGTTTGATCTTGGGTGTTATAAAGTGCATGTTAAAGAAAATCATTAGTAGCTAAGTTCATATAACCTATGATTTGCTTCTTAGAAGTTTATTGTTATTAAAAATTAAGTTTTTAAAGAAGTTTTGTTTAATGATAGAGAACATTAACTATTAACTATAAAAAATGGATGAGGTGTAACTTTCTTCCTAGATTCACAATTAGTCTTAGTTGGTTAGGGAGTAAACGGAGCTCCTAAGCTGAAGGGGTCCATCCATTCTCTCTTGTTAGTGTTATCTAACTTGAACAAACAATTATAATGAAATTTAGTAAATTTAATATCCTCATCGTTAATAGACTTTTCTAATGACATTAAAGTCATTTGAAAATATTTATTTGATTTTTTTTATATAATTTTCCTAAATTTTGTCTTGAAAATTTCTTCAATTTATGCAATTTTATTATTTAAATAAAAAAATTTAAAATCCAAGGGAGAACTAAGTGATCATGGTTTAACTATATGCAAAATGTATGACTTTAAATTGAGGTTTGGAACTGTAGTTGTGATTTTACTATTTAAGTTATTGAACTTTTTACAATCCAATTATAACCATAATTATAATTCATTATATCTACTAAATATGTGTGTGATTCCTTGTAATTTGGTTATTCACAATCACTTCAGTATAAAATAATGTTATTTTAACCACAATTATAGTTGGTTGCATCAAGCACATATGTATGTGATTTCTTATAGTTTGATTGATCACAATCATAATTTCAATATAAAACATTGACATGTTAATAAGTGCATTTCTACACAAATACAATGTTCTCATGCTACTTGTAATAATATCACATCTTATATAATAATTGTAAAATTGTAGGATTGATCATATATTGATTAAATCCTATTTAAATTATAAAAATAGAAAAATGATTTTTTCTAGATCTAATTTTTAATTCAATTTTAGTAACCATTTTAATCAAAAGTAAAATGCATGCAAATGTATGATGTTTTCATATAATCTTTATCACACCATATTCATATAAGTATGTATACTAATGAATTATTGGAGCAATTGTATATTTATGTTATTGTTTAATAATCTAAGTTGATAACATGGTGAAATGTTATTGTCTAGCCTATTCCACTTAGAATGTCACTATCATTCATAAAAAAACCATATCTCATTCATTCTATTGTACAATTCAAAAGGGGAGTTGTATTGTGCCACAATGTACTTATGGAACAGTTGCAGACCATACAGTGCCAGTAAGACTAGCATTCAAGGCAGAAACTTGCTCCCCAACATTAGAATCATTGACAAATCCACCAAATTGTCTTACTGCTAGATTTATAGCTTTCCATCTTTGAACATAAAGACCATCATCCAGAGGTGGGTCTGCTTGGTTCTCTTTTGGTATATACAAGCTCACGACAATTGATGAATTTCCACCACTAATTGAGACTTCACTTGTCACAGGCACTGCCAATTCAATTTTCTTCTTATAATTATTGTTACCATTAACATAACTAAATAACCTGAAAAATTAAAATAAAATAAAGAGATTACTCAAGTTCAACTGACTATTTGGATTAATTGGACTTTATACTTTCAACGATCACAGATTTAGTTAATCAAATATGCAATTTATATGTTTAAATGTTAATTTATTTTTTTATTACATAACAAATATTGGAGCATAAAGTTATGGTTGAATTCATGGTTACCAAATATGTAAAATTTGATAAGGATGAATATATAACAATATCAAATATGTGGTATGTATAAACATTTTTATTAAATATTATAATTATTGTTATATGATAAAACTAGCTACTATGTGGTATTTTGTTTTAAAATGGAATGTCTATTTATAATTTTAAAGGAAAAGGAAGATATTAAGGAAAAATATAATATTAAATTTTTACCTTTTGTTATAAAGGAGAAAGAGGAATGGATAATTGTTTTTTCTGTGTGCCTGCGAGCATTTTGCATGAATAAGGAGGCAGAATGGAGACCTCTATTCCATTTTTTTTTTCTAGTTTCTTAAAATTTAAAATATTTTTTATAACAAAGTTTTTTAAAAAATATATATGTTAAGGAAAAAATTATTTATTGGATTAAATTTTGTTTTTAATATTATAAGAATACTTTTGTGTAATTTACTATGTATTTCTTATACTCATCCAAATAAGTTAAAATAAGTATTTTTACCTCTTTTCTTTTTATTTAAAATTATTTAAATAACAAATCTCTTTTATTCTATTTTTCTTTTATTTATAGCTTTCATTTTTTTTTACTTATATTTTTTTCCCTTTTCTTTTACTTCCAATCCGAATAAGACATAAAAAATGGAACTATTACGATGAAATCAGGTGAACATAAGTGGGCCCAAGGAGTTCAGATGGGACAATATGTACAATAATAAATGATATTAGAAGGTAAAAAAAAAAGTATGACTGACACTCTTTAAGATGTAAACACTTGGTTAAGGAAGAGAAATAAATAAATAAATATAATAAATGAAATAATGAAAAATTAAAAAAATTAAAGATAAAATTAAATAAAAAATGAAATGATAAAAATTAAAATTCCTATTAAAATTCATAAAAAAATTATAACTTAACATAATGTTCATCAACTTTAGAAATTCTTAAATTTTATTGGCAAATAAATGGTTCAAGTATACAAACCTTTTACAGTTGTTTCTCCTCCTTTTCCTTCTTCAAAAAATTACAGTAAAGTTTTTCTTCATTTTTTTAGTTTCAATTTTGTGTGAATTGATAAATTTTAACACACTATTGACATATAATGTAACATACATAATAAATTTAAAAGACACATGCTTTTAATTTTTAACATAGTCCTTAGAATATATAGATTTATTTGAATATTACTGAAAAATAGGACAAGAAAACAAATTAAAATTTGATATAAATTAACGTCATAAAAAAATAAAATTACCTCTTAAAACCAAGTCTTGTAGCTCTAACCACAGAATTGTCTTGAATAGGGAAATTTGAAATCCAAACAAGTGAATTATAGCGACGAATTTCATAGTTATTGCCTACATTTATGACATCATAAAAATAAAACTAAGAGAAGGCTTAAGAGAACTAAGAACTGGAATGTAGAGGTAGCAGTCATTGCCATACTTGTTGAATGTTGTAGACCAGAAAATCAACACATCTAATAGAAACTAATAAAATGTCAATTTTATAGTGACCCAAAATTGAATTTAATATCAACACATCTAATAGAAACTAATAAAATGTCAATTTTATAGTGACCCAAAATTGAATTTAATATCTACACATCTAATAGAAACTACAAAAATCAACACATACTCTTTCATATATATAAATATAGAGAGAGAATGATTTATTAAAAACATTAATTCTTTTATATCTACGCATTTAATTGACCTCTTATATATATAGAGAGAGAGATTTATTAAAGAAATTATTCTTTCTATATCTACCCATTTAATAGACCTCTATTTAATTAATAGTAGAAACTACACAAGTCAGATAAAATCAGACATCCACACATTCATTTAATAGATTTCTAGTTAATAGAAACTACGAAGGTTGACACGTAGAAATAATTATGTTTATGCAAAGTTATACATATCTTTACAAGCAAAAAAAGAGACGTTTTTCAATAAACCTCTATTTAATAGAAGCTACACAGTCATATTTAAATGAATTATATGTATGCAAAGTTGTAATTGTTTGAATTCCCAAATAGAGACATGTTTTTTAATAGATAAATATTTTTCGAAGGAATTAAATTTAATATTCGCACATTTAATTGAACTTTTATCTATTTAATAGAAACTACGTAAGTCAATATATTAATTGATATTACTGTTTTGATTCACAAATGAGATATTTAGTTACATAGACCAATTTATCAAAGAAAATAATTTAATATCCATATATTTAATAAACCTCTATTTAATAGAAGCTACACAAGTCATATTTAAATGAATTATATGTGAGAAAGGTTGTAGTTGTTGTTTTCTTTTTGACAGAAAGGCAGTAGTTGTTTTTGGATTCGTAAAATTTGACATGTTTTTTATAGAAATATTTACCAAAGAAATAAAATTTAATATTACGTTTTTAATAAAATTCTATTCAGTAGAAACTACACATGTCAAGATATTTAAATGAATGTGATATTATAATTATTTTGATTTACAAATCGATACAAGTCAAGTAAGGCTCTAATAAACCACAGTAAGAATAATTTTATTAAAAATGTATATAACCCAAGAATTTTGTTTAAGTAAAAAAAATATTATGTGAACTAAATAACTTCAATTAAAACTTTTTTTAAAAACATAAAAATTAAATAAAAAAAGTTAATAATTTACATTGTCTCTCGTAAATGAGTCATAATAGTCTATATGAAATTCTAAAGTTTTAAATTACTCTTCTATACCTAAAAAATGTATAAAAACATACACGTGCCTTTGAATATATTTATATATTAATTAATCTAAATATATGCATTATTTTACATTTTGTGGACAAAAGTTATGATAAAACTCTTTTTGCCCAAAACTTATCCTATATTGTTTTTCTGTTGAAAAGTAAACTAAAAATTGTTTCTATTTGCTTTTAACTTTATAAAATTTATATGATCTACTTTATTTTTTTAAAATGATTTAAATGATGTTTTCTTACATAACAAATAGGACGCTATAGATATAGGCCCAATAACAGTTACAAAGTCTATGAAAAACTTAACCTTGTATTTAAGAAACTAGTAACATTCTTCAAAAACACCTCAAGAAACTTTCTCAGCATAAGTATATCCTCAACCACAACCTTTCACTCTAGTTTTAGGGTGGCTAACATTGTCTACGCTAAGGTTATTTTATTTATTGTCGTTAACTTAATCTTCAGGATCGTCAATTTTTCAAATTAGTTTTTTTTTCATATTTTATTTATGTCATTAAATTTAGATTATTTTAAGATAGTACTATTAACATTTCTAAAATTTCTCAATTAACATAATTAACTTATTATTATTTAATTCTTTCTTTTTTTATTACATTTTATTATTTATAAACCCATTTTCATGACTCAAATTAAATTTTTATATAAACACACATATGTTGGCAAAATATTTATAATTAATTTAATTACAGTCAAAATGTGCTAAAATTTTATAGAAAGATTCCTTATAGTTAGAGATTAAAATCAATTATTATTCAATTTTTACGGTGTCTTTATGTTGTATTTTTAGATTTTTCAAAAATATGTAACTGCACATTTTTTACATGTCATATCATTTTATAAAAATGTTTTTTTTTCTTGTTTTAAATTTAAATTAAATTAAATTTTTTTTCATTATTTAAATAACTTATTTTTTTTTAATCCAAATAACTGGTGCAGTTTTTAATTTTTTATTCTAGTATTATATACTTTAAAAGCAGAAGATTTTATTATGCAAAAATTATGTTACTCCTTTGTTAATTAATTTTTTGTACTTCTAAATTAATTATTTGTAGAAAATACTCATCCTAAGCTATATTAAATAATAAAGTCGGTCCCAAATAATTAATTATTCAAGTTGTGAATTCTTAAAAACAGAGAAATTTATTTAGATTCTTAAAACAAAAAATTGATTTTTAGTAGTCCAACTTGTATTACATTAATTTCCTATTATGTCTCAACATTTTAAAAAATTTTGACACTAAAACATAGTCACAACACATTAAATAAAAATGTTGTTGTTGCTAGAAACAAAATCTCGTTTTCAGTTTAGGCACTTTACAAAACGTTATCATAATTTCATAATACTTGTTTTAAAGGTCTCCAAATTTTACCCAACTACTAATCATATATATTAGGACACATTTTTATCAATTTAGGGTCATTTAATCTACTTTCACAGTCCCAGTAATTTAAACGAATTTACGGTTTTAATGATACGTTTTTTACGTCAAGCAAGGGATTAAACTTATGATTTCTGCCTAGTTTTTATCCTACGTTGTAATACCCCTTTAGTGTGAATTAATACTTCAAAATATAACTAAGTATACTATTAGCAACAAAAAAAAAATTCATCCAACACCTTCACAAGCAAGAATCGAAATTTATCTAAGCAACCATGCCTTTATTTTTAGTTTTTAAAATAGGGAGCATTCTAGCAATAAGCAAGCATAGATATGGTCATTTTTAAGCCTCCAAGAACATAATGAGCTATAAACCACAGTAAATAATATACGTTCATTTTCAACAAATAGAAGCAATAAATATAAGTAAAAATTGCACGAAAATATTTAGAAGAAGGCGCACCAAATAACCAACGTACAAGCTGTTTGAAACAATTTTTGCAACTAGAAAAATGTCATTCAAGGAGGTTAGAATTGGGGCACTTTTCCCTTAATAAAAAACGCAAAAAAAATATCTAAAGAAGGTAAGAAAGACTCCTCTTTACCTTGGTGACGGTTGAAAACAAAATTCTGCAGTGGATTAATGGAAGTTGGCACACTCCTTTGCAGCTTCCTAGACTTGTTCCAACAATGTTCAAAGCTAGAGTTGTGGTGTGAGGATGCAAGAAAAGGTAGGGGAAGGTAGGAGAAGAAGAGAGGGACCAAGGGAAGAGAGGTAAGGCTCAATTTGTGCTAGGAGAGGAAGAGAGCAACAGAAAAAAAAGATTTAGACAAATATAGAGGAGCTGGCAACACAAATTCTTGGCTGATAGAGGGGCCCTTAAGTGGTCCCTTTTAAAGGGTCCCCGTTTGGTTTTTGACTTCTTATACCCTACTTTGACTTTTCTAATTAACCTTCTAATTGGGATTAGACATATGTTAGTTTAATTAATTTAATTTTTATAGTTTCTAGATTCTCTAAGTTAGTGTTTTAATTCATTGAAATTAAATTAAACTTAGTCAAATTAATTTAACTAATTTTTTTAGCAAAAATATTAATTAGTATTTTGCCATTACTGAGTTTACCAAAGTCAGCATTAGCAACTTAATTCTAATGCATATGTTAATACCAAGTTTTTATTCTCTTAATTTTTATATGACTTTAGTTAACATTGTACTATATTAATTTTATTTTTTTAGGCATAGTTTATATTTATTTCTAATGAAATAATTAATTATTCCACATATAGATAATAAGTAGAAAGAGATATTAATTAATTCTAATTAGTGGAATTTTTATTTTAACAAATTGAGTGTGTTACAAACTAAGTAATTGATTGTATAATCGATTAAATTGATCTTTTTTCTCTCAATAAAATAGTAAGATTGACAATGTAATTGATTACTCTCATTGTATAATTAATTATAACAATGTAATTTGGAGTATAATTGTTTGGAAGCAACGTGTAATCAATTAAATCGAATTTTAATTGATTAAATAAGCTCAAATTGTTGATTCTAAGTTCTTTCAACCATTGTATTCGATTGTATATTTCTGGAATTGATTAAAATAGTTAAAAGACTTTGTTAAATTTGTAATTAACAAAATTTCGAACAATCTAAGAGCTATTCGCACACACAAGCATATTTGTTCTAAATGAACAATAGAATACCACATATTTACATGGTTAGCATGATATAAGGCTGGGATGATATATATGTTATTGTCAGTTAATTCTAATGCATATGTTAATACCAAGTTTTTATTCTCTTAATTTTTATATGACTTTAGTTAACATTGTACTATATTAATTTTATTTTTTTAGCCATAGTTTATATTTATTTCTAATGAAATAATTAATTATTTCACATATAGATAATAAGTAGAAAGAGATATTAATTAACTCTAATTAGTGAAATTTTTATTTTAACAAAATTGAGTGTGTTACAAACTATTTAATTAGTGTACACTTCTGGAATTGATTAAAATAATTAAAAGACTTTGTTAGATTTCTAATTAACAAAATTTCAAACAATCTAAGAGCTATTTGCACACACAAGCGTATACCACATCTTTACATGATTAGTATGATATAATAAACAAAAATTTGAGTCTTGAAGCCTTAATCTTCAACAACCTCTATAACATCCTGATTTAAAACTAAAGAAAATAAAATAATTATGATATTATTAATTAAAAAAAAAAAGCATGTAATGAAATAAATAATGGAAAATTAATCTTGTGATAGTAGTTATAATTATTGTTAGACTAACTTTGGTATTACGTGTGTTTTAGAGTTTAAATTAAAATGTTTTATAAAATTGTGTTGTTATTAAAATTATTACAATAATAAAAATTATTAATTAATTGTTAGAAATAAATAATACCAAGAAAAACCTTAACTATAGATAACTAGTAGTGCATAAAACTTATATAGGAAAATAAAAATTTAGATGAAAGAATAAGAAAAATAATAAAATAATTTATATATA
>JAMLFT010003846.1:0-20972 GCA_026544285.1 Pachyrhizus erosus | reverse complement strand
TGTGTATATAAATATATAGCATAAAAATTCTTACTATTCTTTATTAAATAATTTAAATCACTTAAAAAGTAAATAGTAAATATTTGTTTTTATAAATTTTGTATAATTTTAACTTTTCATTCTATATGCGGTGACATACAATTTTTCTTTTTATATTTTTAACGAGTTTTAAAACTTTATAATTTAGAATTTAATTTTTTATATACTGTTAATGTAACAAAGATATTTATACGGTTAATAAATTAAAAATAACTTTTCATATGTATTTCAAAATAATTGTTATAAAAAAAGTGATACACTAGAAGTATAAACTACTATTTAATTATAAATTATTATATATGATAAATTTATTAGTATTATAATAATAATAATTAAAAATATATTAATAATTATTTTTAATTAATTAATAATATAAAAATTAACCATTAAATTCATCAAGAAATCAATAACTTTCCATTATAGAAAAATTTATAATTTATAATTAGGGAATGTAAGAAATCTTTACTCTTTCACAATATTTTTTTATATGCACTTCGATTATTATAATTAAATTTAAGAATAAAATATATTTTTATAATTTTAAAATATTTAAAATTTAATTTTCATCTCTTTATTTTTTTTTTAATTTTAAAATGCTTCAATTTTGATCTCTTAAACATTATTTAAACAACTTTTTATCTCTATAGAATACCATTTAAACCAAATATATTTAAAATTAGAAAATAAAAATAATTTTTTTAAAAAAATAAATCAAAATTTTAGAAATTAAACACATATTTTTATCATAAATTTAAATTCTCGTCACATAAATTAACTGACACGTTCAGAGTTAATTCTGTAGATGATGTTTGACACTTTGAAAAATAAAAAAATCTTTGTACACAGGAAACCGGTTTAAACTTCCATCTTTCCCTATAAAGCATTAAATTGCATCATAAACTTCTTTTCTTCGTCGTCAACACTTCAGTAACCGTTTCTTTCACACGCATAATTTTCTAGTAAGCGACTTCTGCTGTTTTTTAGTCTGCACTATTTATCATTGCCGTTTATTCCACTCTGCACTATTTATCATCGGCGTTTATATATTTGTGTAATTTCCCTCATGTTTTTTTAATTAGTTTTATTCAAATTTCTTTTCCTCAAGAAAGACGATTTTGGCCATTAGCATTCAACATCTCAGAGTTCATTGACATGCCAAAAGAAGAGAACAGAATTTGGTGAAGGAACCCTAGTAGATGGGGAGAGGAAAGATTCCGATTCGAAGAATCGAAAATTCGACGAACCGACAAGTAACTTTCTGTAAGAGAAGAAATGGGTTACTGAAGAAAGCTAGAGAACTATCTATTCTCTGTGATGCAGAAGTTGGAGCCATCGTGTTTTCCTGCACAGGCAAGCTTTATGAATATTCAAACACCAGGTAAACTCAATTTCTTTTCTCTTTCCCTTTATTTAGTAATTGATCAACATCAACATCTCTGGATGCTCAGTATTTGTTTGACCCCTTTTGTTTTGTGTGTATGCGTGTTTGGGTATTTTAGGCCAATGATTGATTGAATATCTGAACCTAGTGAAATCTGATGATATGATATCTGGAAATTATTATTATTATTATTATTATTATTATTATTATTATTATTGTTATTATTATTATTATTATTATTATTATTATTACTATTATTATTATTATTATTATTATTATTATTATTATTATTATTATTATTATTATTATTATTATTATTTTTCAAAACTTGAAGACAGGGTTGCAGAAAACCCTTTTGCTTTGACGATGTTACACTTCAAGCAGTGACTGATTTTATATATTAATTAATACATGAAACCTAAAACGTTCTCGTGATATTCTTAACCTTGAAAGGTTTAAGAAAAACAAATAGTACTCTTCTAGAGAAATGAGCTACTTTGTGCTGCAATCATGTATCTATTTGGCTGCATTTGAAGACCCGACAAGTTTCCCAGGAGCTTCATCTTTTTCTGAATTCTGTCTCGCGTAAAACTAAAACCTACTGTTGGCTTTGCTCATGGTTTGGCTTAATTATCCCTAATTAACATTATATTTCCCAGATAGATATATTTCGGCTTTAATTACCCACTCAGACATAAATCCAGAAAATCAAGAAGTTAAGTAGTTGGACAGCTTAATTATCGTTTACGTCTGCATCCTCCATATATATATATATATATCTCCTACAAGAGATTCTTGTCAACTTATATATTGGATTTAAAGCATATTTTTGATCATTTAATTAATTTTAGTACCCAGTAAATTATACTTACAGATAATGAGGTATCTTTAAATCATTTTGAGTTTGACTGTAAATGTGACAACGTTTATCATAATATAAATGCACCGTGTTTTATGGGCAATGCATAAAAATCATATTCATTCCATAAATACTACATACAGTAGGATTTAAATTAAGTAAAAATATCCAATCAACCATCAAGTCGAATTGTTAACCATGGGTACATAAAGAAATTTCCTCTGAAATATTATCCATTGGTAATAGTATTTATACATGACAATTTACGAACTCCCTCACATATTTTAGTTTCATTGTATTGTAATAATAATATTTTCTTATTAATAAAAGTTAAAATAACGTACTTATTTTATATGTTCTTTATTGGTTCCATTATCATGTACTTATTAGTTTCATATTTGATATCCTATCTTCTACATTTAAAGACTGGACACCCCAGAGATATACATCCTTTGTCTGTATCTTCCAGGAACTCAATTGACAGTTCAGTAAAAAATATTTCAATCTTCAATCATATAATTTAAATTAATTTTTTTAAAAATTTTTATTTCTCATTTTTTAAAAGTTTTATTTTGCATTCATTTGATTAAGATGAGACAACCAACTTGGGTAACAAGTTATACCTATTTATATATGCCCTTTTGATCATATATGTGTAGCTTAGTGAAGGAAACCAGTTATTGGACGACGATATGATTTTCAATAACATGGTTTATTTGGATAAAACTAGTGCACAGTGAGATTATATATAAGCAATACTGTTAATGCTAGAGAACACATCCCGAGAAATCTTAAAATTAGAGAGACTAGAGAGACCTTAGCTAACTCCAATAAGTGACTTAGGCGTGATAAAAGAGATCATGTCTATTTATACTATGTGTCTTCTAACAACTCTCATAATCATTTTTTTGCAATTTGTCAAGAGTAATGTGTATTGGGTTGTCCTTATGTATGTGTATCCCACATATTAGAAGGCTCTAGAATCCCAATATTGAGCCTAGGACTTTAGACTTTTCGACTTTGTCAGTCCAATTAAACAATAGATAGTATAATTGTTGATTGTCTCGAACGTTTCTAAGATCAGACAGTTGTATATTCCAGTCAGTTGTATCTGGCCAGACAGTTTCTAAGAGTAACTTCATTTTGTATATTCCAGTCAGTTGTATCTGGTCAGACAGTTCAAGTAATATTCTATTTCAAGTTCATTTTTAAAGTTAGATTTTGGTCTTTGGTTCTAATCCTCTTCAAGTTTCTGGAGTAGAAGACATGTTTCCAGTTGATGTTTAGATCTTTTACAATGTACCAAATTTTTATTAAAAAATAAAATTCCTCTGTTGTTAAAAACGAATAATGTGTAGTATTTGCATAATCGGGCTGAAATGTATACATTGATCCTTACAATGCTAATAGGTTGAACTTATTTAGGAAAGCAGGAAACCAATTCAAATGTGACTGGAAAATGTATTTGTTTCACTTGTGAGCTAATGCCTGTTAATAGTCGGCCACATGAAAATAAAATTTTAAAAACAGATAACATAATGCTTTTTTTTTTTTTTTTGTTAAAAAAATAACATAATGCATGCTAAATGGCATTACGTTTAGCTTAATATCAATTTTCTTCACTTTAATTAGTTACATAATAAAGTACATTATGAGTCCCCCTTCGAATTCAATACGTTTATTACTGTGGTCTTTAATGTATGATGCTCTTTCCAATAACGTATTAGTCTTTTTAATTTAAAAAAAAAAGGATAAATGAACGATAAATGGCATCTGTTTAGTTTAACTCATTTTGAGCTTAATATCAATTTGCTTTAGTTTAATTACATAGTAAAGTAGATTATTTAGGAGTCTGACTTTGAGTATAATAAGAAGTTTAATGTAGTATTAGACTCTCCCACCAAATGTGTCAGTCGGTTGGACCCTGCATAAGTCATTACAATTTAAGTCAAAGTCATAAAAAAATTCATATAGTTATCTTTTTTATTTTACTTTTTGAAGATTTCATAGTTATCTTATATCATTGACAATACTGAATGAATTATCTTCATCTTAATTAGTACGTCAATACTTTGAAACAAAAAGTTCTATTCTTCATTATTTTACTTTTTTTTTCCGGTTAAATTAAACTATAAGTTCCTGAATAATTTTTTAAAATTTTAAATAGGTCCACATAGTTTAAAAGTTTATAATTAGGTCCTTAAACTTATAAATCATTCTTATGTAGGTTTGATATTGCATTTTTGTTAGGATTTCATTAAATACAAAACCTGTTTAAATATTTTTAACTAGTTTAGGGACCTCCTGAATAATTAAACTGATGACTTAATTTTTAGATTATTTGAAAATTTTCAATTAGAATCTTGTACTTAACATAACCTTGACGAAACCCTAATAAAAATGTGACATGCAGGAACCCAATAAAAAATGATTTAAAATTTAGGAATATTATTACAAACCTTTAATGGAGACTTATTTAAAAGCTATTAAGTAGTTCGAGAACCTACAGATTATTTAGCTTTTTTTTTTTCCGAGATTATGAAAAATCCTTACTAGTCAATTAAAATGATTGCCATGATAACACTCACAAAGTTTTAATTCGGAAAGACATCACAAACACTCCTTTCAACTCTCAACTTTTAACTTCTTCAACAATATGCTTGTCATCTAAATAATAATTTTAGTTTGGTTGACAAAGAAAATTAGATCAAGGTTATACAAGGGATATTCTAAGTCCCTTATAAAGCTATTCTTTACTTGTCTCATATATTGAAAAGAACAAACACTAACAAAAAAAAAAAAACCGAAAGAAAGAACAAGAAGTGAAATTCCCCCTCCTATAAGATCTAAACTGCTCAGTGAAAATCCGTTAAATAAATAAACTTTTTTTAGGAGTTTATCTAAAATCAATTGCCATGAGAGTGTCAAGCTAACACTTCTTTAGGCTATCATTCAATTCCCTTTTCGAACTGGAAAAAAACTCTAATTTTGATGAAAAAAAAAAAGTTGATCTTAAAGAATATAACAATCACTTTAAGAAGTGATTATAACAATCACTTATACATAAGTACTTGTATAATAAGACCAAAATTAACTTATTTCTTCAAACAGGCTCCTGGTATTCAGAAGGAATGCCACTAAACCTAAAATTTAAGAAGTCTGCAACAGTTGTTATAAAATGCCTATCAACATTAATCCTTATTCAACTACTTTTATGAAAACATAAATCTAAAAGTAGAAGATAATATATTATTTTTAGCACGAAAAATTTGTTTGAAGTTAGTATCATCTAGTAAAGGTCGAGACAGTCGATCTTACGAAAACATATAGGAGATTTTGTTGGCTTATGGGTTGAAATGTCAGGTTAGTGGGGTGCCGGGTATATATGGTTTCTGGAGTTACAATACACGATAATATGGTGTATTCGGGGGGTGGGGTGGAGGTGTCTCGGTGGGACTCATCAGGTTACAGGATCAAATTTGCTTAGGTGGTTTCTCTGGTTCCACAGCATGGGTTCTTATTTGGTATGGGAACCATACTCATATGGTCTATTATAGTTAGAGTCCATGGTTGCCGGGGATAGAATGTCATAAAATCTTGTATTTACTTTTGGCTTGGGACATTTGTCCTCTAACAGAGGTTATGACGTTTTGTTTCACACTTATTTGGTGTGTCAACATTAATCGGGCACATCTTGTGCTCAATTTAAGCGTTTCTACATTAATGAAATTTTTGCTTATGCAAAAAAAAAAAACATCCTCAAGCTAGTTGCTTGCTACCGAAATATTTGAAATTTAAATGTCTTCATCTAGCAAGTAAAAATACCTCGTGTTTGCATCACCCTCTTTTATACGCTTCGATACTTTTGAAATACTAAACTTCTGATTATCTTCTAAATTTCCCATAATTTTTCTTGAAGAATGCAAAACGTATCGCAAAAAGGAGGTTAAATTATGACCTCAAAATTTATATCATGAGAACGTAGAGCCTGAGTTATTTGTATAGTCTTCCTTTTGCATAGAATCATTATCTCTAGCTTTAGAAGACAGATCGGCAACCTCTTAACGTCCAACATTCCTAAGTTTTTTGAGCTACTACAACTTCTATATTTTCCAGTCTTCTATACTTTAGAAGATTTGATCTCTTTTGTTCAAGACAATGCATCCATGGTAGTTGAATAGAGATTAAAATCGACAACATCAGAAGGCCTATTTTTCAAATTATGAATTGAACTGTAGCATAAGTCATAAGATTTATGATCAATAATAAAACATAGAATATACAACAAAGACATAAAAGCACAAATTCATGATCAATAATTAAAAAAATATAAATCTAAGAGCATAAAGAAATATATCAAAGGTCAAATTACACATATGGCTCAAAATTTTGTCTAAGATAAATTGATTATAACCTTAGCTAGAAGCTTCCTTATATCCTTACTAACATTGAATTTTATGCTCAGTACCTCTCTTCCGCTAGAAATTATTCCTACAATTTCATCTCTATGTGGTATTTTGCTTTGAATCCTTAAGCATTTGCAAAAGGTTTGAAACCCCATGATCAACTTTATTATTTCTAGACTTTTTCTTTTATGTCACGAAATTATTACTTGTAATTATAAAAATGTTTCTTAATAGTTGAGTCCATAGTAGTCAATAGCACGCGTTTGCGATGCTATCGTGTCGATGCGGAGCAGAATGACCCTCCGCACCTCCTAGAGGTGGCGTCGCGTCGCACCTGGCTGTCGTAGTGGTCACGTCGCTTTTTGCAGCCTTGAGCGTGTGAAATTGGGGCCTTACACGACCTGCTTAGACGCAACCTTAAAGTTAGGTTGGGGGAGAGAAACACCTTGAAACAATGTCGTTTTGCCTAGCTGACTTAATGTTTTTTTAAGTGACTCCCTAAACTCTGCCCTTTTAGTGTGGTTTTTTTTTAATTTAATGAAGGATTTTTTAAGTAACTAATCCATTTACCCTTATTCATCTTTTTAACCAAATTCCCAACCCATTGTTCAACAACTCCCACCTATTCGCGCGCAAACCTCCTACCCCCTCATCCCCTAGCTCCAATTGTACTACTGCCTCCGGCGACGTTTCTAGCAGCGTTTTCGGCGAAGGTTCCAACAACCTTTTTTTTTTTTTTTTTACTTTTTTCTGTCCAACAACTTTTTTCTTTCTGTGTAACAACCTACTTCTTTCTTTTTTATGAACCAAACACAATGGCCTCACCCTCTGCTCCTGTTGGTCTTGTCCAATCAGCCTCTCAGCCTATTCAGCCACCACCAACCACCTCTTGTGGATTGGTGAAACCTACTGGCCCTAACTTGGACATGGCTTAGTAGTGGAACAACCTTTGAGATATCAACAATAAGAAGGCTATTACTTGTGATTTTCATTTGAAAATCACCACTTATGGTATTATCCAGGCAAATAGACACCAAATGGGATTGAGGGGATATGTTAACAGTTGTACAAAAATTACTTCTGATGTGAAAGCTTTGTTAAAGGAAGTATTTGTCAAAAAAAGGCTGAGAAGGATACATATGCAGCTAGGATTGAAGAGAAAGATGAGGAGGAGGAAGAGGCAGAAGAAATCCACAATATTGCAACTGGAAAAAGGCTTCCAACAACAACAAATGCAACCTTAACTACTGCCAAGAAAGGGAAAAATGTAATTGCAAAAGGTCCCGTGGATTTATTGTTTTTCAAGAGGCCAAATTTTAATTTGAGCAAAGACAAGAGGCAATCAAACATCAAAGATTCTAATGATAAAGAGCTAAGAGCAAGGATCATACAATACAGAGAGCGTTTTCTTGTTAGAAACAACATTCCTTTTAATGTTGCATGGTCAAAAAGATTCAAATTAATGGTTGAAGCAATTGGAAATTATAGGAAACATCTAAAGTTCCCCTCCTACCATGAATGTAGAGTTCCTCTTCTCAAGAAAAACTGGAGTATACTAAGAACCTAATGTAAGATCATGTGGCTGAAAAGAGAAAAATTTGGTTGCACAATTATGTTGGATGGGTAGACCGATAAGAAGAATACAATATTGATCAACTTCTTAGTAAACTGCCCTTCTGGTTCTATGTTTGTCAAGATTGTTGATGCATCCTCTTACATGAAAACCAGAGAAAAAGTGTTTGAGTTGTTGGATAATTTTGTTGAAGAGATTGGAGATAGTAATGTGGTTCAAGTGGTCACCAACAATGGAAGCAACTTTGTTTTGGCACGTAAGAATCTTGAATATTGCAAGTGATTTTAATTCTAAAAAAGATACTAGGTCTTGTAAGTGTGTGATAAATTAGTTTCCCAACCAGTCCTGTATATCATTTGAGATATGGGAATGGTTCACCTTACTCTACCATTAACTTTTAATTTAGATCCATAGGACTGTCAATGGGCTTATAATCAACCATGTATCTTTCATTCAATGTATCCAAAGCATACTTTCTTTGTGAAATAAAAATACATTCCTTGGATTGAGCCACCTCTATGCCAAGAAAGTACTTCATACAATCAAGAAATTTGACATGGAAATGACCGAATAGTTGTTGTTTCAGTTAAGAAATTTTAACATCATTCCTTGTAATAACTATATCATCAACATAGACAACCAAGTAAACACATTTTCCAAGAGAGTTATGACAATAAAAATTGAATGATCTACTAATTTCATCCCAAAGTTCTAAACCACATGACTAAATTTTCCAAATCAAGCTCTTGGAGATTGTTTGAGCCTATAAAGAGATTAACCGAGTTTACAAACCAAGCTATATTCTCTTTGAACAATAAACTTTGGTGATTACTCCATGTGAATGTCATCCTCTAACTCACTATGTAGGAAGGCATTTTTCATGTCGAATTGATGAAGTGGCCAATGACAAATAACAACCATAGCGAGAAAAAGGCGAACAATAAAGTTTTTAGCTATAGGAAAGACAATATCCCCATAATCAAGACCATATATTTGGGAATAACCTTTAGCTACTAATCTGACCTTAGGATGATCAATGTCACCATTAAGACTAACTTTGATGGCATACATCCACCTATAGCCAACTTCCTTCTTCTTAGGAGGAAGAGAAACCAAATCCCACGTACCACTATGTTTAAGGGCTTGTATTTCAATAATCATGACTTGATGTGATCTAGGATGATTAACTGCTTCATGAGCATTTTTCGAAATAGTGAAAGAAAATAAAGAGGAAACAAAAGAGAAATATGATGGAGATAAAAAATGATAACTTAAAATTATAAATAAGATAAAGATTACGAGTAGACTATGTATCTTTCTTAAGAGCAATGAGCCTACCAGATTTTCATCATGAGAAGGTAATGATAGAAAAGGATTTGTAGTAGGGGAGATTGATGGAGAGGAGCATGAATCAAGAGGATCATTAGGAAATTATGTCTTGTGTTGGTATGTAATGAGAGGAGGAGAAACATTTGGATTAGTGGTTGGAGTGGGAGGTTGATTATCTTCTTGGGTAGAATGCATTATGAAGTTGAAAGATGAGACAAACAAAACTAGTATAGAAGTAGAATATCACACAGAAGATGAAAAGAAAAGAAAGTCTTTAAAGAAAGTAACATCAACATACATATAATACTATTTGGTATTTGGAGATTAACATTTGTATCTTTTGTTAAGGAAAAATTATCTTAGAAACACACATTTGATTACTCTTGCAAATAGTTTGTCTAGACCTAGAGAAACATCATGGACAAAAGACGTATAACCAAAGACTTGGGAAGAAGCATGATACATGGTTCATTAGGATAAATGATTGAATAAGAAATTTTATTTTCTAGAGAGGAAGAAGATATTCTATTTGTTAAAAAATAAGCAGTGAGAACTGCATCACCCAATGATGTACAAGGAAATGAACATTAAGCATTAAGGTGCAAGAAGTATCAACTAAATGTTTAATTTTTTTCTACTACATTTTTTTTGTGGTGTGTGAGAACACATGGATTCATCTGAAATGTCTTGTGAGGATAGGAAAGAAGAAAGTTAAGAAGAAAAATATTCTTTGGAGTTGTCACTTTGAAGAATTTTAATTGTTTTTCCAAATTGATTCTTGATCTTATTGAAGAAAAACATGAAAATGGACAAAAGTTCATATTTACCTTCCATTAAAAATAACTAAGTACATCAAGAATATTCATTAATATATGTAACAAAATATCTGAAACTAAACGATGTTACATAGCTCGGACCCAAATATTTAAATGAATGGTAGAAAAAAATTATGTTACATTTTTTTTAGTTTGCTTAGGAAAAAAATATTTGATATGTTTGCCTAATTGACTTGATTCGTAATCTAACATCTGAAGTTTAGTGAGACCACAAACCATTATCTTCAACTTTGCCAAACTTAGGTGACCCAAACAGTCATGCAAAAGTTTTGGAGGTGAGGTTGTAAAACAGGACACAGAAGAACTAGCTTTTAAGTAGTAAAGACCTCATGATTCATCTCTTACGCCAATCATATAACCCACACCATGCTCCTAGATAACAAAAGCAGTAGCATCAAATGTTATCGAACAATTCAAAGATTGAGTTAAATGAATTAATGAAATTAAATTAAAAGGACAGTTAGAAATATAGATAACATTTTAGATTTCAAGAAGGCGAAAGAGAAACTTGACCAATTCCTTAAGAGGTTACTTTGGACCCATTTACTAAGGTAATAAGGTGAGAAATTTTAGTTGGGGAAACAAATAAGAAAAAGGAATTATTCCCAAAAATATGGTCTAAACAACTTAGACCTTAACCTTCCATAGATTAAGACATATAAGTTGTTGAAACACTTGGAGTTGAAGAAGAAGAGACTTGATTATTGGACTTGGACTTCAACAGAAGGTATTATTGATATTCATCCTTAGAGAACTTATTTTCAAAATTCTTTGACTTGGAAATATTTGTTGTCTTTTATAGAAATCCATGTAAGGAATATCAAGTTTCTTGTGTATGACTCATTCTCTTACATTATTTGCATTAAGAAAAACCACCTCTACTACCACATCCTCCTCGATGTTCACGTCTTTTTCATCAAGCAGACACCATTGCAGAAGTTTCAACAATTTCAGTTGGATTTTGACTTTTCACCAATGTAGGCACTCAAAGAAATCTTGTAGCTAAGTTGTCGATTGTAGGAACTTTATGACTAGTTAGAATCCGGTCCTGAACTTGATTGAAGTTTAAATGTAGAGTCCATAGAATCATCACCATATAATACTTATTAAGTTTTTGCTTTATGTCTTTCAAAGAATCAGTTTCTAGAAACATCTTCAGTTATTCCACCACAAGTTAGGCTTCATCAACACGTGAGACCATGTCATGATTGGTTTGTTGAAGAGATGATAACTTTTGAGTTGAATCATACAAACGCTGAATGTTATTAAATGCTCTAGGCTTTCTTCCAAAAAGAGCAATATGTTTTAAAGGACTTGGGTGTAACCAAAATATTTGACTCCATTGATTGCCACAACACTGCATAGAGCTTAAAATTAAGTTTTTGCTATCAAGTTCTACCTTCACTTGGTATCTCACTTGCCTTTTTCTCTAAATAACTATGGTGCCTATAGAAAAAATAATGTATTTATGTGAATTGTGTTTACTCACAAAGATAATCCTTTTATTTATAGATAGTTGTGAAATAGAAAATTAAAACTAATATGGATAGGATCCTTAATTTTTAGTTATACAAGTTTCCCTATTTACAGAAGATAAAACATATCTTTAACTAAATAATCATATCTTTAACATTTCGCCTCAAGCTAGAGCATATATATTATGAGTCAAGCTTGTAACAAATGTCATTAACTCTAGAACCCTTGAGAGATTTGGTGAACATGTTTGCTAGCTTATCACTAGAGCTAGCGAAGTTGTAATGATTTCTCCTTATAGTATCTTCTCTCCAATGAAGTGACAATCAATTTCTATGTGTTTATTATACTATGTTTTAAAGGTCATTTTTCATTCATCTCCTTTTGTTATCCTAATTTGGATGTGCCCACCAATTTAATCAACATTATAAAAATAATATATATCATGTAATTCGTCAAGCAAATAATATAATCTAGAGATGTGATGTTTATATATTAAAGGTTATGTTATTTATGAACCTGCAACTAGTATACCAATCATTTTAGGGGCAAGAATGACAGGTACAATACAAGGACTCAAGATTTTACTAACGCATCCTTTTTGCAATTATTCTTCCACTTTCTTTTAACTCTCTTTGGTCTTTTGAGGACTTGTCTTATAAGTAGGTTATTAGGAAAGAGTCACTTGAAATAAAGTCCATATGGTGTTCAATGCCTCATAAGGGTGGTAATTCAAGAGGAACCTTCTTTGGAAAGACATCTTCCAATTCCTACTAAATAGAGTCAACATCACTAGAAAAGGACTTAAAGTTAGAATTTAAATAAGTCCTTTGTACAAACAAATGTACATCTCTTATTCCAAAACAAGTCCTCTTAATTTCACTCTTCCTAGCAAATAAGTTGTCTAATTTTCTCTTTATTATAAGTTTGTTTTCTTTACTCTTCTCTTATATCTCCTTTGGCTTTATCTTCAAGTCCTTTCTTGTCCCTTTTTTAGCTTCAATGTCACTTGGTCTTCACAAACTTCCTTAAGTGTGAAGGGTACAAACATAACCTTAAGAGAATTTTGAACAAAAAACCAAATACTATAATATCTATATAAAAATATTTTAAGTAAAGGACTTCATTAATAATAAAACTACTTAAATTGAGATTAAATTTTGTCTGATTCAAGACTCCATTATGTTAGTAATACATCATCAAAGATTGAAATAGATAACATAGTGTCATTGATTAGGAGAAAATCCTAAAACGATACCAACTAAAAGGAATACACCAATTAACACTTGGCAATTAACCACCTCCCCTAGTAGAAACATCCAAAATGAAGTCAAACACTTAAACAAGTATATTGTCTAATATCCAAATAACTATGTAATATGGTAGTCATGCAAAGCCACCAAACTAGGAAAAGTAAAGCAATGATACATATGCTATGCCATAACACTTGAAAGACAAAAAAAAAACCCGTACAATACTTGAACCACGATCCTATAACAATATTATTTTCATATCATATTTTAGCATTATCCTATTTTTACATTAATTGCATCCAAATATAATATGTGATATAATTATAAGCATAATCTAACTCTTCATAAATATCCTATATCCTTAGAATTTTTATTTATTATTTTTAACATGAAAAATATAACCTATTATAAAAAAATTAATCCAAATAAATATTAGTCTTGAAATCATTAATAAATAATTAAAATAAAAAATGGTATAAGAAATTGATCCATCCCATTGCAAGTATTCTTTTATAGGCTTATATACATTTTTAGTCTCTATAAATATGTTATCATTTATTTTTAGTCTTTAAGAAAGTTTGTAGGTTTAGATTTTATAATTTTCAATTTTTGTGAAATGACCTTTATCATTTTTAAAGTTTATGATATGAGATTACATGTAATATAACAAGGTTAGATGCATGGCACATTATCAATAACATGGGATTCATTTTTAAAAATTTTATAATTATTAACGACTAAAACTAAAAAAAAGTAGAAGATAAAAATCACATTATGTATTTTTGTGTAAAATAATAGGCTAAAATATCATTTTGGTCATTTACATTTTAGTTATTCCAGCTTTGGTCCTAAATGTTTAAATTTTTTGTTTTATTCCTTTAAGTTTGTAATATTAGCCAAAATGGTCATTTCATCAATTTAATTCAAACAAAATTAATGTTTAAACTTTTAAAACAATAGTGGTGGCTACAAATTGCCATAATTTTGAAGTTATTTGCAAAGCAACATTCTAGAGATTTTTAACATAATAGACTTCTTCCTCTCTTTGACCTTTAGATTCAACAAAAAAAATCCTGGGATCGAAGTTGCGTAAATGCATAAATAGGTTGACAATGTCTCAAATTAAACCTGACACAAGTTTCAAATTCAAAAAGTTTAACTAAATTGAATTTTTGTAAACACAAAAATTTTTCTAATAAATAAAAAGAGACAAGATTAAGAAATTAGAAAATTTCACAATCTTCATACTCTAAAAGCTTTGACAAAGATGATAACATCTTTGCCATTCTCCATAGAAATGTAAATCAAATTAACTAATGTCGTAATGATTCAAGACACTACCATGGAAGGCATAATGGTTCATTATATGGGAAGCAACATTTGTATAATGGGGTGAAGAATGCAATGGTGAAGCCACCCATATCTTTGATGGCGAAAATAAAGAAGTGGAAGCAAACCTCTACAACATTATCGATAATATCTCCATCACTCTCCATAAAAGGTTCAAGATCTTCTTCTGGCACTCATTGCTTTAGGACTTGTGGTTATCGTGTCAACTTTGTTTAGCAACTTTGTGTATGAGATGCTTCTGTTAGAATATGTGGAGCCTTCAATGTCGCTTCAAGGAGGTTCAATAGGATCACCTAGTGGTATCATTTGGGAAGCCATAAAAGTTTTCTAGAAATTTTTTTCTCTTCAACCTCAATTTTAAAACTTTTGTAACTTGTTGCCACTCTTCATTACAACTTGTAGTTCCCAAAATTACCATCTAGGTATTGAAGATAACAACATATTAAATCCTCCACAAAAGTAGAAACCTAGAATTTCTAGAATCGCTTTAGCAATAAGAACTCACAATCTGAAACTTTTGTTTTGTTGCCAATTAGATTGTGTTGTGTTTATCAAAGTTTTGTTTCTTCTTCTAATGCAAGAACTTACAGTCTAAATTTAGTGCTTAAGCTTAAGGTCCACAATTATGTGTTTCCATTTGAAACCCCTAATGAATAAAATCAATAGAGAGAAAATGTGTATATTTTATTAATTATGAAATTGTAATTTGTTTGATTAGCTAGGGAGATTTGAGATTTATAGATTGACAGTATGGAGGTTTATCTATTCCAAATGTGAACATTCAGTGGTAGTTTATAATTTTTTAAAATGCTAAAAATAAAGTTGTTTATGTTAAATTAATTATTTTAAAATGCGAAAATGTTAAAGCCTCAGTTTCAAACTAATGGAAGAATGAAGTTAGGTCTTTTTTATAACTTAAAGGATCAAAACAAAAATTTCAAAATATAAAGGACTGTAGTGAAAATTACTAAAACCCTAAAGGACCAAAGAGAAATTTTAGCCAAAATAATATTATGTAGTCCATTCTAACATGTAGAATTATTTTTTGTAATGTAGAAGAGTTTCACCTCATCAAAGGTGGTAGCCATCTCTTGGCAACTATTTATGGATAAAATTCCATGTAAGATGAATCTATTTCATAGAGGGGTGCTTATTCATAAATTGGATGGTAATGTGCTCTTTGTAATCAAGCAAATAAGTCCATTTCACATCTATTAGGGCAATATTCTTTTACTTCTCGAATGTGGTATTCAATTTTTAGGTGGATAGGTGTTGTTATGCCTATTCCCCAATCCTTAACTCAATTCTTTTATCATTTATGTTTCATAGGGAAAAACTCTTTTAAATGAAAGACGTGGTTTATGATATGGTTTGGTATTCTTTGATCTATACAAGAATTAAGAATGAGATTATTTTTCTTATAATAGGAGGTGTGACCTTTTAATTATCTTGAATAGAATTAAATTTGTATGCAATTAAATTTGTGGTATAAATCTATGTTACTTAGTGAATTGGGTTACAACATATATACCTATATATATATATACAAATAAAATGTTATCTAAAATATAAACCAATATAAAAGATAAATTAATCTTATTATAAATCTATGTTACTTAGTGAATTGGGTTACAACATATATACCTATATATATATATATATAATGTTATCTAAAATATAAACCAATATAAAAGATAAATTAATCTTATCTTATCTAAAAGATAAACTAAATATCTAATAAAAATTAATATTCTCCCCTCCCAAAGTTGGAGCGTATATATCAAATGCATCAAACTTGTTACATATATAAGTTATCGTAGAACCCCATAAGGACTTAGTCAACATGCTTGCAAGTGGTTTGTTAGAACTTACAATGGTAGTTTTATGATGTCGAAGAGAATCTCCTCAATCAAGCTTTGTGTGTTTAATCCTTTCATCAATGATTGGATTAGAGGAAAGTTATAAAGCTTATTAGTTATCAAAAGTAAGTTCCATAGGACTTATCACATAGAACTTCAACTTTTGAAGCAAATTCTTAAACCATAAAAGTTCACAAGTAGTTCATTAGCCATAGCACCATATTCTACTTAAGTACTTAACTTGGCAACCACAATCCATTTTAACTTTTCCATGAGATTAAGTTACCACTGATGAGTACACAATAGCCTATTGTGGATCTTTTATCTCCATCATCATCTAACCAATGTGCATGTAAATATCTAGTAATATCACTATAACCTCTATTAACATAAGCAAGCCCTTTTCCAAGTGACCCCTTGATATATGATAGGATTCAAACAATTGTTTGTTAATGTGGTGAATTAAGAAATTAACTCACAAGACTAATTGGGAAAAAATATGATTTGGTATTTGTGAAACAATTTAGTTTTCCCACTAATCATCTATATTTACTAGGATCTAAATAAAGCTCCCCTGATTAAGTAACAACTTCACATTTAGGTCCATAGGATATCAACCTAAAATGAAAAATATTAGACTTGAGCTACGTCCAATCCTTCCACCACGAAGGATTTTCACTAACCAAACTTGACTACAATAAGTATTCTCTAAGTCATTTCAAGAAATAGAACTATGATCTTATATCCCAAGATCACAAAATCCAAGTATTTTTTGCTCATAAATCTTTACCATGCTTTCATAAACAAAAGGTTTAAAATACAATAGGTACACTCACAAAGTAAGGATATGAAAGTTTAAGGGCAAATTACATAACTTTGCTATGTAAAGAATATGAAGATGTAATAATGTGTAAAGGTAGCTTCTAGTGTATAACTTGAGAGATAGTTCAAAGCATTAAAGGTTCAACGCTTTTATATATTCTTTAATCTTCATAACGTATATTAATAGTTCAGAAAACATCTTCATTGATAGAGAGCTTCAACTTTAGTCTTTCCATTCCAAATCTTCATTTAATGCATAAAAAAACTTTATGTTATTTCATGTGACGTGTCTCACTTAGGCCAAAAAGAGAGAAGCCAACTATCTTGTCTTTTGGTTAGTTTATACTACAACATTTCCTTTTCTGACACATAGACTTCTTGTTCTATTAATCCATTCTTTTGTTCACTATCTTTCTACTTTACCTTGATAAATTAACTAAATTTTGTTCAAAGTTATACTTATAAAACAAAATATCCTAGTTTTCATTTAATACTAAGATATTTAAAATGTTAGAGTATTTCAACAAATATATTATAAGGTTTCAAGTTATATGAGGTTAAGAACTTCATTGTATATACAAAACCTTAAAGAACCAAACATATTGGAAAAATAACTTTGAATGCTTGCTCTATAGGATACATAAGATATTGAACACTTTTCATAAAAAGGCGTATTAGACATCTATGTTTTCAAAAACATTAGACGCATCTAGGATAGAAACTACATACCTTTTTTACTTTAGGACGCTTTTCATATTTTGCAAACTTAACACACTTGATAATATTTCACAATATAATAACTTTGTTATTCTTAAAATTGAGAGGTCAAACACTTCATACATTTTTAATTCCAACATCTACAACATTCCATCAATCCAAATAATTCTTGCCATTCAACTTCTGGAAGGTGTGGTGGAAGAACCTTAAAAAGCAAAAGAAAACAAACCTTTCTTGGTAGGATTCTAACTTAGGAGACTCCCTCGTTTCAATAAGTTAGAAACATGTGTTATACTTCTCAAATAACACTAGAAAAGGTCTAAGATGGAAGATCCATGAAGGACAAATAGTTTCACATGAATAGAAAAAGGTTGATGAAATAGTTGGTGGTGATGACGTGATGAAACAACGTCCAAACAATGACATGCAAACCACACATGTCAACACAGTAAAACAGAAGATCCACACATGTGGGCACGTGAAAGAGGCTCTGGCAACAGAACTTGGAAGGAGGAATGGTCAGCGATGTCTTGACAAATGATGGTAGCGTTCTAGTCCTTCGATAACAACAAGGACTAGAAAGCTTTGATACTATATTAAATCTGGATATAGTTAAATTTATGGGATGAATATGTATTATTTAGTGAGTTGGATTACACGTGTACTCGTGTGTGTATATATATATATATATATAATAAGAAATCAATTTAAAAGATAACTAATCTTATCTTATTGAAAGGATAAAGGTAAACTAAAATTAGTCTTATCATAACTAAAGGATAAAAAGATAAACTAATCTTTTACTATCTAAAAAAAAATTACATGTGTAATTACAATCAAGAGATACGATCAAAGGGATGTCATGAAAATAAGTCTACTTGTTTATTAGTTGAATGGTGTTTAAATACTTTTGTATATCAAGAGCAATCCACTTAGTTAACTTGTGATGTATCTGGATTTAAGTATCCCTTTTACTTGTTTAATGATATTTCATTTTTCAAATTCTTTTTTATAACAATCTTATTACTATTTTCGTCATTTAATATAAGACTTTTTTAATTAATTTATGTTTTTAAAGAAAATTGATTAATTTAGTTAACAATTTATAATATATTTTTTTAAAATTGTCTTTAAATTTTTTAGGATTCATAATCTCTCTCTTTTCACTTAATTACTTTTTATCTAATTAATTAATGTATGTCATTCATCTTCTCCCATTCTCACAAGAGAAAAAATGAATTTATCTTATTAATTTATAATATTTATTATAAAATAATTAAAAATACTTTAATAAAAAAATAATTAATACAAAAATAACTTAAAAATAATCTTATAAAAAGAGATAAATAAATTTAAAAAAAGTTTTACATTTAGAAATAAAAATAATAAATGACTTTGGATTTAAAGTTCATTATCCATCTCTCATGTCTTGGCTTCTACATTTATGGCAGCATGAAATCAATCATTGAACGCTTTAAGAAGCAAAAGGAGGACCATCATCAGCTTATGGATCCAACTTCGACGGTCAAGGTAACACGTGCATGTACCACTCCTCTATTTATCTTCATGTTCCGATTATGGTATACCCACTTGACAATATTCATGATTCCCATAGTTTGTGTGTCCATTAGCATCACTGAGCTTGTAGTATTATTTACCATAATTAAGATCGAGAGAAAAAGGAAGAACAGACAAGAATAACAACATAAAGAAAAAATATCTTGGTTAATTTTCTTCCAAGGGATACCTAATACTGATCGTAAAACTCCATCAACTTAAATTTAGCATCTTAACCTGAACCGCCCGACATACATGGCAAACTAGAAAGGGTTCAACATACAACGATAAGTTAACATACCCGACACATATGGCAAAACTACGTTTTATACCTTTTGTTTAACCTTAAATTTCGCCTACTTTAAGAAACTTCTACTCAATTTGACACATCCTGGCGTACGAAAATTGGCTCAACAGGTAGTATCAAACTACATTGACTAGTGGTGATCCTTAGTTTATGTGTGAAAAATGCCGTAATTAAGCCCTATAGAAAAGCTTCACATATATAACCTATCAATAAGAGAAAATAAGAAAGAAATTTTGAAAATTGAGTTTACATATATTTGATCCAAGAACTCAAATCAAATCTAAGTGTTTATTATTCTTTCTTGAAAAATTTACAGTGACATTCAATTGAGTCTATCTAGAAGTTGAATTGAAATAAAGAGTAAATGGAATGCGGCAAAGACAAAACTGTAAAGGTTGTAATGTAAAAGCTCAAGATAAATGAATAGGCTTGTGTGTAATTGATTTCTTAAAAGTCGTTGCAATTTGTTGTAGAATTAGTCTTTATAAGCCTAAATTAGCTATTAGCACTCATTATGCGTATCTTTTCTTTTCTTTTTTACAAGCAAAATTTTATTAAGAATTAATATAATCTAACCTGAATACAATAGTTATGTAAGGAAAACCCACTAAGCCTATCTGCCACACTCTTATTCTTTAACTTACATTTACAATTATTTAGTATCATGGCTAATAACCATAACTAATGATGATAACTGTTACATTAACAGAAGTGTACATCAGAAATACATAGTTTAACTAACATATTAATTAATATGCTCTTTAGTTGACCATGTCACCCATTCATAGTACTTAGGTTTTCACCCTTCTTTTTATCTTTCTTGACCACACAAAGTGCTTCAAATCTATGTTTCAAACTATTGCAAATATAGAGAGAGACGGCCTAATTCAGATTTGATCTAAATTCCTAAATCTAAGATGAAGTTGAGCAAATGTCCCTTACAATTATCCCTTTACTTAGTGATACTTTTCATATCTTTTGCATTCCGTCACCCACAGTAACTAAATATTTCGAACCGAATGTGATAATCTCAAGGCCAAATCCTAGTTTTAGCCAAATATGGAAATTGTTATAAAATAAACATTAAATACTATTTTAGTGGGTTCTAAATTTAGAAGTAGAAAGATGAAAGGTCAAGAGTCAAGAGCCAAGAGTCAAGAGTCAAGAGTCAAGAGTTCTGAAGATGAAAGGCCAAGAGTCAAGAGTCAAGA